>JAQQSZ010005972.1:0-13727 GCA_028646595.1 Phalanger gymnotis | reverse complement strand
AGGATTGCTTGAAGATGAAAGTATTAGAACTCTTGGTGAATCAATTAAAAGTCTGAAGATAAGGAAAGATGAAATCCTAAGATGTCTCAGATTTTATGTTGATAGATAGATAGATGGATAGATAGATGAATAGATAGATGGATAGATAGATAGATAGATAGATAGATAGATAGATAGATAGATAGATAGATAGATAGATGAGGCACTAGGTGGTGCAGTGAATATGCAACCAAACTTAGAGTGAGTCTAGAAGTGAGTTCATATTCAGCCTCAGATACTGACTGGCTTGTGACCCTGTGCACATCACTTAACCACAACCTTCCTCAATTTCTCCATCTGTAAAATAGGTATGATAATAGCAACTAACATCCCAAGGTTGTTGAGAGGATAATATTTGTCAAGTAGTGTGCAAACTTTAAAGTGCTATATAAATGCCAGTGATAGACTGTGTTGGTAAGCAAAATGGGCTCCTTAGCACTTAGTTCAACAAGCGCCCTTGAAGAGTTTGGCTTTTGTTTGCTTTGAGTAATTCAGCTCTTTCATTGAATCTTACTAAGTGCTAAGCCCCAGGCCCAAACCCCTATTAGGTGTAAAACCTATGTGGGTGTGCATTGGCAACTAAGGTGGGGCCCAAGGTGGGGCTAACTCCAGGAAGGGCCTAGTTTACATGTCTGGGACAGCAGAGGCTCTTAGACCACGTGGGTTTAAGTCTACCTCTTTGTGACCATTTTAGGTCACGTGGGTGAGTTGCATGTGTGACTCACCCCTGACGCTGACAAAGATATAAAAACCAGGGGTTGGCCTCCTCTTCCTTGGAGCTCTTTGCCATAGCAGTAGTGGCCCACGTGACCCTGGGCCAGCCCTTGTTCTGAGCTCCCAGGCTGAACCTAGATGTTGGTAACTATGAATCTGTATTGGGTCTGTCTGTTGGTGTTTGTAATTTGTTTGTATTTTGCTCTGAAGTTCAGGGTGCTGGCTTTTTCCCCTGAACTAAGTGAATGATATTTGTGTGCTGAATTAAAGGAAGCTTGCCAACCCCTTCACCTTGCTTTCCTTAGTTAAGCAGATCAAAAGAACCTGTGCTTTCTGGGTGCTGGAAGCTTTCTGGGTGCTGGAAGCTTTCTGGGTGCTGGCTGTGGGTAGATCTTATACCCTCACAGAAGCTGCTAGCCAGATTGTTGAAACATAGACAGATAGCAGATAGATGACATCTTGTTTTCATAGCAAAGAATTTGACCCTAGGATGGGGAGTAAAAATTCAATACTTTTCTTCATCTTTTTGGGCATACTAGAATGAGCACACTAACAATTGGCAAGTACCAAATAAAATGGAAAAGAGAAACAATGGACAGGAATTTCAAATATTTTTAGCTAACGGGGTGTACCAAAGTACAAAACAAGCAGAGCAGCTATGTCTACAAGATAGCAATAGAATCAGTGGAAATGTGCAAAATTCAGTCTTAGCAGTTTTCTGGGCTTTATTGCTGTTGTTGTTGAGTTGTTTCAGTCATTTCTGACTCTTCATGACCCCATTTGGGATTTTCTTGGCAAAGATACTAGAGTGGTTTGCCCTTTCCTTCTCCAGCTCATTTTGCAGGTGAGGAAACTGAGGTAAAAAGGTTAAATGACTTTCCCAGAATCATGTAGCTAGTAAGTGTTTGAAGATAGGTTTGATCTCGGGAAGATGAGTCTTCCTGACTTTAGGCCTGGCCTGCTATCTATCCACTGTAACACCTCACTGCCCAGTTTTCTAGGCTACCAAATTCCAAATTTCCACTTAAAATGATACTTTCTCCCCATTCTGAATTAACTAATTGTTTTAGCATTGGATTATCAGCTTTTTCCATTAGTGTATCATTACAATATATTTAGAGATCAAGTCTCTGGAGATTGCACTACAAAGTCAAAGTGAATACTTTGATAAAGGAAATTCTACTGCTGTTTAAAAAAAATAAAATGAAGGCAAAAATCCTGCTAGAATAACATTAATGTCCTAACATAAACCTATGAATACAAGGGAATTCTGAGTGAGGGCAGCTGTAATAACCTTAGCACAACCCTGTTGTGCCTACCAATTGCATACATATGGTCCATCAGCCAACCCACTGTTCTGAGACCCTGCACTAAAGGAACATATGTGCTTACAATTTGTAGGTATATCAGAGCTGAAGGAAGAGCCCTCCATGGCTGTCCTCTTAGAAGCTAACTGGATCTTGTTAAGAGACATTTGTATTGCAGGTATAGTTGTCTTTCACATTTATATCAGGTGACAAGTTACTTTTTGGGATTTTTTTTTGTTTGATTTTAATTTGGTGAATTTTGAATGTTTCTAGCAAGCTTAGGAGTAGAAAACATTTTTCATTACTTTTGTCATTCAGTCTGATCTTTGAAGAAGCTTAAATTGTGACCAATGACTTTTAAAGAATGTTCAGCTTAGAGACTCGTATCTATAGGTTTCTTTCTTGTAATCTTTCTTTCATCTTTTATTTCTATCATTTCTTTCAATTCAAGAAACATTAAGCACCTCCTAAGTGCATGGCACTATTCTAGGTGATAGGGATACAAAGAAAGAAAAAAAACATGTCTGATCTCAAGGAGCTTATATTATACTTGGGGAAAATGAGGCATACACAGAAAAATGTGTGTGTACATACATATATACACACATAAACAGCATATATCTCCATCCATGAGATGCAGCAGGATATAGTGTACAGAGAGCTGGTTTGGGACTTAGGAAGCTCTGGTTTCAAGTACTGCCTCTTACACAAAACTCTATGACCCTAGGTAAGTCACTTAAATTCTCAGTCCCCACCCAACTGCAAAAGATAACAAATTACAAAGAAAGAGACAATCTTCATTGGTTGTGGTAGTTCTTTGGAAGCTTTCCGTGCCAAAAAAATCACAGGTTTGGTTAAAAAATAATTCTTTCTTTCCTTCTCTCATTCCTTCCTCCCTTCTTTTTCTCTCCTACTCCTTTCTCCCTTTCCTACTCCTCTCTTCTCATTTTCCTCTCCTCTCTTCTCCTTTCCTCTCCTCTCTCCTTTCTTCCCCCACCCATCCCCTCTCTTCTTTCTTTGCTCTTTTCTTTCTTTCCTCCCTCCCTTCCTTCTTTTCCCCATTCTCAGCCAACTTAATTTACTTTTGACAAAAAAAATGGCTTAGATTCAACAGAATTCCAAATATCATTTGCCAATAGGTTTTTCTCTTTGCATTTCAAGGCCATGTGCATTTGGAGGAAAATCTAATGCATATGCCTCTTAATTCATTCACACTTAATGAAGCGAAATACTGTTTTGTCAGCAGTTTTAAGGCCTTTAAAAGCATCTTTCCTTGCCTCTCTCTTCCATATCCCCATAGATGTGAATCAGAAACTCATTTTCCAATGAGGGCATGTTCAGTTTGTTGCTCAGAACAATACGGTAGAACAAATAGCCTTTTTCCAACTGATTCAAAGTGTCTGTGTACTAAACATTGGAATACCTTTCAGAAACTCTTAACGGAAACTCTTCTAGTTTCGTTTTGGTTTGAAGTCTTAAGAAATTCTATGGCTTTGACAAGGGGCTTTTTAGTCGATGTTAGATTTAAGTTGTAACATCTCGCAGCTTTGTTCTTTTCACCATTCTGACTATTCTCCAGATAATTTAGTGTAGATTAACACAGCCCATTTTCCTGTAAGCAGTAACACAAACCATGATGTGTCTTTTTCCCTATTAAATATTAATACATATCATTTAATATTAAAGAGGTTGCATTTCTTTTCTCCCCACCCCTGATCTATAGCACCCATTTCTGATTGTCTTTTAAAAATAATTTAGCACATCTGCTGTGTTCCTGGGGAAATAAGATGTAAATTTCTGAGGGAGAGACAGCCATATTGATGGCCACATTACAACCAGAAACATTGGGAAATGCTAGACAACATGGTACAAAAGAATAGTGAAACATAGAGCAGAAAAATTCACACAATAGCAAAACACAAACAGTCTGCATGAAAACCAGACCAAATTGGAAGTAGTTTGAAAGTTATAAAGCTGGGTCTCTGGAGAAAAATAGTCCCATAATATTGTGTAGCAAATCGGAGTGTTACACTAAAGAATACCTCTTCCAAACGTGCAAAACTGAAATGATCTGTGATTTTCAAAACTCTCCAGGGAAGTAGAATGCTAACATTCTTCTTTGAAATTCTTCTAACTGAAATCTTTCATGGTATTTTTGTTGTTGTATTTTTGAGTTGTTTTGGTTGTGTCCTACTCTCTGTGACCTCATTTGGGGCCCTCTTTGCAAAGATATTGGGGTGGTTTGCCATTTCCTCCTCCAGCTCATTTTATAGATGAGGAACTGAGGCAAATAGGGTTAAGTGACTTGAGTAGGGTCATATACCTAGTAAGTGTCTGAGGCCAGATTATTCCCCTTTCATGGTATTATTTAAGGTGATTCTATCCATCTTATCATTAGAGGGTATTAGAATAGTCACCAACTTCAATAATAATAAAATTGCATCTGCAGTAGGCATAATGTATAGGGGACTAGATTTTTAGTCAAAATGTCTTAGGCTCAAATCCTGCCTTAGACAATTACTAGCTGTGTAACCCTGGTCAATTCACCTAAACTTGGCTGTGCCTTAGTTTCTTCATCTGTAAAATGAAGGAGTTAGACTAGATGACCTCTGAGATCCTTTTTAGCTCCAAACCTATTACCTTATTATAAGAATGTGGGTCAATTGAGTCAATCAATCTATTACTCTACTTATCTTAAAGTGACAAGATGCTATTCTTTGATACCTTTGTCAGTCAATGAGAAATATTAACAAAACCTAGAAATGGCTATTGAATCAATCAATCATAGGCGTTAGGTTAAGCATGAAAAGTCCTTGATCAATTTAGATATCTTTGAAAGCCATTGGATGAAAAAAGTGGCATTTCATAGGAAGTATGTCAGCATTGGCTGAGAAAACTTGGTCATGCCTTGTGGGTGGTCTATGAAAAAGCAAGCTATTTCAGAATATCAGAATTCCAGTCACTGACAGTTTAGTGATAGAAGTCTCCAGCTCAGCCCCTGGGAAGACAGTTTGGAGAAGGAAGGCAGGGAGGGAGTAAAAGATCCTTGGCCTCAGTCTCACCCATCCTCTTGCACCCTTAACTAGAGTTTGACCCTGTAAACCTGTAAACTGTTCTCCTCTTAACAATATCCAAGGAACAGCTAATTTAGTGTCTGCCTCAGGAGCCAAGGACAGATTAGATACACCAAGAAGAGGGAGCTTCAGGTCTCTACAAGGACCTCAGCATAAAAGCTGCATAATGTCTAAGGAGAATTTCATGAGCATCTCGTTAAGAAGAGAAAAGAATTGTCAGAAACCCAGTTATGAATCACCCATTTGCTACATGTGCTCTCTCTGCTTAAGCCCATTCCCCAACCCCAGGCCTCCCCCTCCTCACCACAACTCTGTATGTACTGGTAGAAGAACATCAAAGACTTTTTGGTGGATTTTTTTTTAACCATTGCTATTATTATTGGCATTTTTAACCATTGCTGTCATTAAGAGGATATTATAAATATCCTTTTCTAAAAAGCTAATTAAGCCTGGCTACTAATTGATATCAATTCATAATTATGGGGTAAACACCCTCATAGAATCTTATGAGCTATAGCATCAGAAAAACAGTCCTCAATGATATCATCAGATTCTAAGCAGAAAAGTAGCAGATTTCACTCAAATATAAGGTCCTCTGGTTGATATTTAATATTCTTCGTAACTCGTCCTCTTTCTGGTCTTCTAGATTTCTAGTCTTTAATCATCTCCGCCTACTCTGTGAACCAGCTACATTGGCCTAATTGCCATTCCTCATTACACCTTCCAAGCCTTTGCACTGGCTGCCCTCATGCCTAGTATGCTGGCTTCTCACCTTTGCATCTTAGCTTCCCTAACTTCCCTCAAGACTCATCATCTCAGATTATACTTTCTGCAGAAATCCTTTCACTGTCTTCCCAATTACTAGTGTCTTCTACTCGGAGATTACTTTGCATCCATTATGTATCTACTTTGTAAGTACCTAGTCACTTACATGTTTTCTCTCTCTTTAAAATGTAAGATCCTTGAGGATTGGAGATTGTTTTTGACTTTCTTTATATCCCTAGACCTTGGCACAGTACTTAGTGTATTGTGATACTTAATGAATCTGCAGTGAATAATTGTATTCAACAATAATATGTTAAGTGCCCTGCACTGTGCTATGTCCAGAAGATAGAAAGACGAAAATGAAAAGTCATTATCCTCAAGGAACTTATATTGTATTGATTTATTGGAATAATATCCCCTTGCAAAAATTGAGTTCACAAAATTAACAAAAGAAAAATTTTTTAAAAGGCTACAGGAAAATGTTATTCATTTTTCTGGGCTCTATTATCTATCATCTGAAAGACTCTGTTCCCACAGTGGTAGGGGCGGTAGATTAGTTGGTAATGACAGATGCACCAAAGGAGAATGTTGATAAATATATATATGTACATATACATATATATATATATACACACACACACATACACATATATATGCTCAAAAGACAAAACACAGATGACAAAAACAATTTTGTGACTATGTTGTATACGCACACACGCACATATACACGTGCATGTATGAGCAAACTACATGTTAAAGAATAGTGCAATATATATGCCTCCTTTTCTTTGAATATTAGAATGATTTTGGTTATTGATGATTGCTAAGTTCACAATAGAAAAATACATTTTAATTTAAAAACAGAAGGCTAAAGAAAACATGTCACAGAATTTATTTTGAAAATAAAGAAATTTTAATCACTTCCTATCGTATCCAGGCAGGGGTCCCAATAAGCATCTCCTTCTGCAGTTTGGCACAGCATCAAATAGGTGGTATTCTCATTGTCACTTCTCCTCCACTCCCCACACTTGTCCCACTATCGCTCACTTTTCATCATGGCTCTGTACCTTGAAGTCTTTCTTTTAGCATCTTTTCTACTCATTTCAGAGGGGAATGCTCTGGGGCAGAAGTTCTTAACCTGAGGACCCTTAAGCAATATATGGACACATTTCAAGGGGGTCTGTGAACTTGGATGGGGAAAAACACATCTTATTTCAATATAATTGATTTTCTTTGTAATCCTATGTATTTTATTTTATGCTTTGGCAACTGAGAAGGGGTCCATAGTTCACCAGACTACCAAAAGAGTTTATGCCATGAGTGTCCATGCACGTATTAAAAATCCCTTCTCTAAGATACTCCTCCTCTGGAAGAGGAAGGAACAATTCTCCCGAGGGCAGAGCACCAGACGATATGGACTGACTCTTTCAAAGGATTCCCCTTTGTTACCGTTATGTATGATGACTCTAATCTCATAAAATAGCAGATCTGCCACTCACCATCTCCAAGAGAATCCCATTCATAGAAAACCAAAACCAAACAAAACACACTCAACCCTCAAAGGTCTCTCTCACCCTTCCCCCTCGCAGAAATCTGAGACAGATGTCTTCCTTTCCCTAGTGAGTACTAATAAACTTTTTTTTTTCAGAAGCTGACATGTTTTTCTCAAAGTATCAAAGATTCTCTCTCTAAGGCAACTGAGCAGAATTATTTAAGTCGCCTTGACTATTCCTAGCTTTGCTGGAGGTAGGAAAACTTACAAAAGGTGTACAAAGGGGATCTTTATATTGAGTGGAGATGCTTCCCTCCACCCCTATAATTAAACTGAAAAGTTTTGGCAATCAGTGTCAATATCTGTTTTGTTTCATTTTTGTTTGCTTTTAAATTCCTCGTTGATACCTAAGGCAAGAGTTTTGTACACAGATAATAAATATTGCCTGACAGATTTTAGATCTATCTTTTTTTCTAAAGAAAAGGAGAAACCGCCAGAGAGGATTGTGGTAAACGACTGAGGCAGCCAGGCGACAAAGGGGAGAGAGTGCTAGACTTGGAATCATGAACACTGAACACCGGACTTCATATCTTGTCCCAGACTCTTAGTTGTATGATCCCGGGCTAGTCACTTCGCTTCCATTGACTTCCATTTCCTTATCTGTAAGATAAGAAAGATAATAAAACCTACCTCCAGGATATTGAGAATATCAAATGAGATAACATTTAAAGAGCTTTAAAAAAAAACCCTTAAAGCACTATATAAATGCTAAGTATTGTTATTTGAGAATCAGAATTTTAATAGAATATTTCCTCAGTGAAAGAATGGATTGATGTCAAATATAAGTTCCTTGAGGGCAGGGACTATTTTTCATCTTTTTATCCCTAGCATTTAATGCAATGTCTTTCACATAGTAGGCACTTCAATAAATTCTGCTTGATTAAATTAAATAAACTAATATTGTTTGATTAAATTAAACAAGTTGAAATTTGTTTGATTAAATTGAATCATGAATTGAATTACTGTTTGATTTTTGGAAAAAGTACCAATATCTCAAATAACATTATTACCCTAATAAGTTATTTAAAATTATTTTTAATCTAAACTTTCTCCAACTTCTTAGTCACTGTAGTTTTCATTAATTAAAAAAAAAAATTCTGGATAAGCCGTACCTTGTAAAATAAAAGTTTATCCTTTCCTAGGTCCTTTTAGTTAAAATGGAAATTATACTATATACCAAAAAAAAGTATGGGATAAAAGTACTGAGAATAACCTCTGGCCCATACTGATCCATTTGTGACCTCACTGTGACCCAGGTAGATGACCCTTACCTTCAAGAAGGGCCAAAAGTTTTGCAAATGTATTTGGGCTGGGAAAGTTCTGCTTGTGTTACCTTGGCCAACTTACTTTCCCTCTTAGTTTCCTCAGGTGCAAAATTAGAATAGGGAAATGGGACATTTGTCAAAGAGACTCGATAATGTGAAGATAGGCATTATATAAATGCAGATTCTGATAAGGATTCACGAAGTCTTGCAGATGCCAAGAAGGACATTTAGTACAGCCCTGACATGGAATCGAGAAATAATGATGATAATAGGAGTTAGCAAGACTGTCCACTTATGATATGCATTAACAGGACTGAAGTGTACATTCTCTGGCTACACCATGAGAACAAGTCAAGATAGTGGGAGCGAGCATCCTTGAAGTATTTTAAAAAGCGAGAGAAAGAATGAAAAATAGCAATTATTTTCTGAATCTGGAAGAAATGTGCTAAGAATTCCACTTGGAAAGGCAAAAACAGAATTCTGAATTATCATCCCCTTCTAACTAAAGAGGCAGAAGGGTGATGATCATGGGATATCTGCAAGTAAGCAAAAAAAGTCCCATGTCAGTCAGAAAGAATGTGGTAGGCTGTTTGTTTGCAATGGCTGAGTCAGGTATTGGCATTTTTTTTTGACACAAATGGTTTGAACAAGAACATAATCCTTCATAGAAAGAGTGAATTGCTGAACCCATCAAAATAACCCTTCTAATTCTGACAAAAACCCACAGGACTAGAGAGGTTTCAAAATGTGGCTTAAGGTGCCCCCAATCGTTGAGACTAATCCAGATTTGGCTAGAAGTAGGTGTATAGCTGTCTCAGCCATTCAAGCAAACCTAGGAGTAGACGTCCATCCAGAATGCCATTTCTAACTTTCTGGGGCTACCTCTTTGTATGTTAGAAGAGTTTTAGAGTTGCAAGTAAAACCATAAGTAGGGTAGGGTAACCTGTTCTTTGTCGCAGGGCACTAAATTTTGAAGGCCCCAATAGCACTTGAAGCTCTTTCACAGCATAAAAATCTAGTTATTGAAACTGATTAGCTAAAATAGGAACCTACCAAGCTAGAGTGAGTTTCTCTAATCCCCTTCCGCATCTACCCACTGCATAGGGGTAGTCTCTCCAAGAATAGCAGCCCACAAATAATAATAGCATTTCTATAGAGCTTTAAAGTTTGCAAAGTGCTATATGTGTCATTTCATTTTATCCTCATGACAACCCAGGGAGATAAATGTTATTATTATTTTTATTTTACAGATAAGGAAACTGAGGCTGAGAGAGGTTTAATGTCTTGGCCAGAGTCACAAAGTCACAAAGCTGGGAAGTATCTGAGGCCAAATTTGAAGTCAGGTCTTTTGACTCCAGTCCAGCACTCTTACCTCCTGTGCCAGCTTGCTACCTATTAGAGTCTAAGAATATTTGTCTAAACTAAACCACCACTACTTGTGATGTCTCTCCTTCTTCCCACTCATCTGAGGACAGGCTTCTAGCCCTTTACCTTTTGGGCAAAAATTACTAGTAGAAATCTTATAAACTAATCCAACCTATCCATTCTTCAGGAAGAAAATCCCCCAGAGGGAAGAAACCTCCTTCTCCCCTCCCCCCTCAAAAGGTAAAGTAGTCTAAATTTCTTAATCTCCTTCAATCTCAGTTCCTCAAGAAAACTATAGATGAGGTTCATTGGAATCACTAATTATGAGGAAGTTGTCCATTGTCAACTACTAATAAGCATAAGTACTTGCCTATGCTTTTTCTGGCCCTGAATATGGCAATATCCCCCCTGACTCCTTTCTCCAGCTCCTCTATTCAATCAGGAAAAAGTTAGACACTGGAAACCTCCCTCCACTCATCATCACCCCCCACGTTTGTACATTTGGATTAACACATCTGGTAGGGGTGATTCCAGACATTTTTCAAGCTTGCAAATGAGAAGTTAAACTAAGTAGGCCAGACAGTTTCAGGGCTAACTGGAAACTCAGGCACTGCCTAGTGGTAAGGGAATTAATGAGAAAGAGCTTATGTGCAGAACTGAATGTTAAAGGTCAGCTGGAAGGGTTTCAGCTACAACTTTATTTGGCAGACATGCACACGAGAAAGGCAATTGATGATGTGACTGCAGAAGCTCAGCAGTAAGTTATTGGCCTCATGCAGGGCAAAAATAAACACAATATTCCCTACATCTCCAAATCCCTCCATTGGCTCCCCATTGCTTTTCCTAGCAAACAAAAACATTTGGATGATGTGCAAAGTACTGGAAAAATAAATGTTAACCTTTGGATTGGTTTTGCTTTGTTTGTTTGGAAGAAATTGTTTCCTTTGTGAAGCCGATGGTAGTTATCACATCCTCCTTTCCATATTAAAGTCGTAGTCAATAAATGATATGGATGAGAAGGAAGATTATCTTTCCTAATGCTTGGCATTTGATTTGCTCTATGAGGAAGCAACTGAGACTGAGTGAGGCAAAGACCAAGATGTATGGGATAAGACTAGACACGTGGAAAGAGACTGAGATATGCTTTTGGCCTCCTGGTGAGATGCTCAAATCATTTATTCTGAGCATAGTAGTTATCCCTTCCACATCATGACTGTCATCATTGCAGTTTCAGTATATCTCAGGTTGATACAAGAAATTAAATGGGAATTTTGAGGGAGCTTTGTGGAAGTCCCAGATGACATGTGAAGCCAGCAGATGACACAAAAAAGTTTAGAAACTCAGAAATGCATAAAGTATATGTAAAGTATTGCAGAATAACATATTTTATCTTTTAATGCCATAATAATTCAGTCTTCTTCTCTGATATGAATGGAGGGCCAAAAAAGCTTTTTACAGATTTTCCAGATCATGGGGGTACTATTCCCCTAACCCCTGTGATGTAGAGGGGATAACTAGTTCAAAAATATACAAGAGATCTGTGACTTGGCTATAGCAGGGAACCTCCCAGGGTAAGAACTCTCTCTCAGAGATATAACCAGGAATTTTAGTGCCCAGGACAAATTCAGCTGAATTGGTCTGGTTTAGAAGCCAAGAGAGGCCTGCAGAAGATGGTTCATACTGGTGTGTTGTAGTTGTGCTGGGAAACCTCTAGGAAGAGACAGAGGAAGGAGGAGGCAGAAAATAGGAAGCACACCAGGTAGTGTGGGAGAAGTACAGGATCCTCTTACTTCCATGTGGCATGAAGACAATGGAGGACTTATTGGAACATGTAGGGACCATGAACCAGAGGACCTCTATATTTAAGCTGCAGTCCCCCTACCAGCCCATCTCCCCACCCATACGTGAGTGCCTAGAGGCAAAGCCCCTCTCAAGGCAAAGGGACAAAACATTATTTACAACTCAATGTCTTCTACCAACCTATGATTATATAGGTAATCCTAGGGGATTACTAATAAGTGCACTTGGAGGTCCTGTGACAGTACTCAAGTTTGTACTTGTTAGTAATGTTTTTCAAAGAGAGCTAATTTACTTTATTAATACTAGAAGGAAACTTGATCAAAACCTTTTCTTTATTGATCACCAGCTTGTAACCTAGACTCTTCCACTGTGACCCAGGAAATACTCCTTCCTGGAAGATCACTTCAACCCTGGAGTTCACACCTCAGAAGTATCCTCAGCCCCTAGGGCCCCTCTCTTTCATTAGATGGCTCCTCTCAGAACTCTCTTTTTAAAAGAACACCCAAGCCAGCCATCTTTTAATCTCTCAACAAGTTATAATCTGGATTTTTCTACCATGCCTCTGCCTAGAGAACCTTCCTTCCCCCTCCCATATATTTTCAATTTACTTTTATGTGTTGTCTTCTCCTATTAGAACATAAGTTCCTTGAGGGTAGGCACTATCTTTTTGCATGTGTTTATTTTTCAATGTTTAGTACAGTAACTGGGACAGAGCAAGTGCTTGTTGATTGGCTAACTGGATATCTGGTGAAGTCTCTTCCGACTTTCGAATTCTATGATCATATGATATTAAGTACAGCAAAATTAGCCTTATATCCTTTTAATGATCAGGTTAATTGGATGACAGATAAGGGGGCTGTCAAAGGCATAGTTTACCCATATTTCAACAAGGCACTTGAAAAAATCATCCACAGTACCCCTGTAGATGAGAAAGAAGAATGTGAACTGAATAGTAATGGATAGTTAAATTTCAGAGCTGCTTAAATGATTAGATACCAAGAATGGGATTAATGGATCCATGTCAATCTGGGGAGATCTCTAACGGATTTAGAGATGCTTCTTATCTCTTGAACATTTCCATCAGAGACTTGACTGAAGGTATATATGGCATGCTTTTCAAATTTGCGGATGACCCAACACTGAGAGAGATAGCTTGTGCCATAATGAGTAACATCTCAGCAGGCTGTAACATCAGCCCATACTGAAATAAGCTGAAATTTAATGGGGATGAATGTTCTTTACTTGGGTTCACAAAATCATCTACATGTACAAGATGGGGAGATGTCTTTAAACTAGTGCTTGTGGGGAAAAAAAGACCTATTTTTTTGTTTTTAGCAAATTGCAAAGTTAATATGAGTTGAGAGTGTAACAGTCATTTAAAGCTAGTGCCAATTTAGGATGCATTCCCACGGCAGGAGAGACAGTAGTCCTGCTGCAGCCTGTCCTGGCCAGATCACTGCTGGAGCAATTTGTCCAATTTTAATTGCTACATTTTAGGATGGGCATCGAGCTGAAGTACAACCAGGATGTAATAGCATTTAAAGCCATACCACAGTCAGAGGAATTGAGGATATTTTTTCTTCCAGAAGTGAGAAGACCAAGTGTAAGGGAGAGGAAGAAGGCAGAATTTTAATCTTTTAAAATTTGAAGGATCACTAAGTGAGAAATTAGATGCATTCTTATTGGCTACAGAGAACAGAAATTGTGTTAGTTTATGAAAGAGGAAGGAAAAAAGAAAGAAGGAAGGAAGGAAGGAAGGAAGGAAGGAAGGAAGGAAGGAAGGAAGGAAGGAAGGAAGGAAGGAAGGAAGGAAGAAGGAAGGAGGGAAGGAAAGAAGAAGGAAGGA
>JAQQSZ010005971.1:0-13727 GCA_028646595.1 Phalanger gymnotis | reverse complement strand
AAATCCTTTTTGAGTTTTTCCATGGCCTGAGACCAGTTCATGTTTTTCTTGGAGGCTTTTGATGTAGGTTCTTTGACTTTGTTGACTTCTTCTGGCTGTAAGCTTTGGTCTTCTTTGTCACCAAAGAAAGATTCCAAAGTCTGAGTCTGAATCTGAGTCTGTTTTTGCAGCCTGGCCATGTTCCCAGCCCACTACTTGACCTTTGAGTTTTTCATTGGGGTATGACTGCTTGTAGAGTAGAGAGTAATTTGTCTCAAGCTTGAGGGGCTGTGCTGTTGTTTTCAGAGCTATTTCTACACAGCAAGCTCTGCCACACCAGCTCTTCTCCTCCCACAAGCACTGCCAATCCTGACCGCGACTCAGATTTTAAGCAGGCTCTGCACTCCTGCTCTGATCTGCAACTTAATTCCTCCCACCAGTTGGGCCTGAGGCCAGAAGCAACTGCAGCTGTAGTTCTGTCCTTGGAGCTGCACCACCTCTGCTGCCCCCCAGTCCAGTAGCCAAACTGTGAACTCCTTTCACTGTGTCCCCGCAGCTTTTCCCACTAACCTTCTCTGTTGTCTTTGGTGTTTGTGGGTTGAGAAGTCTGGTAACTGCCACATCTCACTGATTCAAGGTGCTAGAGCCTATTCTGCCTGGTACCAGTCTGGTTGGTCCTGGCACAGCCCATACTGAGCTCTGCTCTGCCCTGTTCCCAGCTCCATGAGTGATAGACCCCTCCCCATGACCATCCAGGCTTTCCTGGGCTGGGGCCCTGCTTCCCTCTGTTATTTTGTGGGTTCTGCAGCTCTAGAATTTGTTCAGAACCATTTTTATAGGTTTTTGGAGAGTCCTAGGAGAGAGCTTTAGGGAAGTCCCTGCTTTCCAGCCGCCATCTTGGTTCTCTCCCCCTCCCCCACCATAATCATTTTTTTAAAAAAACACCAAACCACGTGAACATACTAGTAATTATATGCCATAAACTCCTTTGAAAAACTATAGCATTTATGGAAAAAAAAAAAAGACTTGTAAACTAAAGGCTTGTCAGGTCCATCTTTTCATATCATGTAAATTATATACCTAAAACCAAAAGCTGGTATTTTTTGTAGTAAATACATATGTGTCCATATGGCATAGTCTTAAAATCCAACTAATTATATGTTGGGGAATCAGTATTTCTGTTATGCTTTGTGTCAATCTCTTATAACTTTTAGATATCTTTTTAAAGTAAACTTTTATTTCTTTTGTTTTTGCATTACCTTTATTTCCCACTGTATAATCCCTGCCCTTCCCAGAGTGCTGTCCCTTACAATAAAGATTTTTTTTTTTTAAGGAAAGATTTGTTATTGCAAAACTCAACAAAATAAAGCCTGATGTTATGCAGGATAACCCCCTGAAGTCTTGGTGCCATTTTCCATTATGGCTTAAAACAGCACTGAGCTTTTGGTGATGTTCCGCACATATTCCACCCCATGGTGGGAGGAGGAGCAGGTAGTCTTTCCTCAGATTTTGGAGGCCAAGCTCAGCCGTTATGATTTCTCCATATTTGCCTTGGATGGCTTTATTACTATTCTTTCCAATTAGGTTGTTGTGGTTTTTGTGCATGTAGATTTCCTGCTTCAGTTGTCTTCACTTTGCCTACTTTTTGTCTTCCATGCTTCTCTCTACTCATCATGTTCATATAGATGTCTGGTATTGTAATACCATTTGAAGATTTCCCTGCCCAAGGCCCTTCATTGATTTTTTTTTACTTTAAATTTCATTTTAGTTTTTACATTGGCAAATACAGATATATTAAAAGATCAGGATTTTTAAAAAAGTGTTATGTGTATTTAAGATAAAAATCAAAATCATGCAATGGCACATGAATATATTCGTGTCTGCAAATGTTCTTTAGTGTTTATCTCTACCCTAAAAGATGTCTTAATGATCAGTTATAGTACCAATATCCTTCTGTTCACCCTTCTTTTTAACCTTATTTAGCTTTATAATGTAATTTTGTTCCTATTTCTGTTAACTTTCTATAATGGGCAGTGTGTATATTTTTCTTTCAGCTCTCTTTCACCAATGGTGTAGAAGCCTTCTCAGATTTCTTTGATTCTTCTTTTTCATCCTTCTGATTAAAAATATTCCATTACATTCATATAACATGGGGTAACTAGTGGCACAGCAGATAACGTTCTGGACCTAAAGTCATGAAGATTCATCTTCCTAAGTTCAAATCTGGCCCCAGACACTTCCTAGTAGTTTGATCCAGCTTGCCTCAGTTGCCTCATCTGTAAAATGAGCTGGAGAAGGAAATGGTCAGCCACTAGTATCTTTGCCAAGAAAACCCCAATTGGGGTCATGAAGAATTAGAAAAGACTGAAACAGTGGAACAACAAAAACATTAGTAAACATGCTTGGCTCCCCTATTCTCCAGTTATTGGACACTCAGTTTGTTTCCTAGTCTTTATTCCAACCAGTGACTCTGCTAGGAATATTTTTATACAGATTTCTTTTTGTTCTTTGGATCATTGACCTAGAGCTGGAAAGAACTTCAGGGTCCTTCCAATATACTTAATTTTACATTTGAAGCAGCTGAAGTCTAGAGAAGTGAAGTGTTCTACCTGGTTCTACCTGGTTTACCAAAGGCGTGTCACATAGGTAATTAAGAGGGACAGATAGCATCTGAAATCAGTTTCTCTTGCTCCAGAGCTAATGCTCCTTCTGTTGTGACAGATTGCCTCCGTTCTGGTCCAAATGTCATTGTAAAGATTTTTCAGAGTTTCTTTTCTTTGCTATTCTGGAAATATTAATTCTTATTGTGGAAAAGCACTTTATTTTCATATTATCAAACATTGTTCTCTTATAACATCTTTCTTTCCCATAATAGTTAGAATATTCTTCTTTTCCCCACAGTTGTTATTTATAATTATCATGTTCTCTAGCTGCATAGTATAATCTGGGACACCTGCTCCCACCTGTGGACCTGTACAAAGCTATCTTAGCTACTCTGTACTTGATACATCAGAATCCTCTTCCCGACCATTGCACAGAAGCCCCCATTAATGTGTTTATTTTTACTACTCAGCTCATAGAAACCCTTAAAGCAAAGGCATGTCAGGAAATTTAGTAACAATGGTAACAACATGCTCCATATACCTTTTCCACAAATACCTGCCCATATATTTCCACAAATACAACTCTCTTTGGAAAAGTGGTTTGGATAGGGATCTCTTATGTGGCATCTACATGTGGGGAACTCATATGGCCATGACACCCATATGGATAGACTCTAGCTGTGAATTCATATGACTGGGATAAATGCTTGGAGGGGCATGTCACACTTCTAATATTGCGGCGTTGCAAATGTCTGCCACTGCTGTTAACAATATTTCTCTCTCTTCTTCACTGGATGTCAGTTCTCTCCCATTCTGTACTGGGCATTGCATCTCTGCTACTCTCTCTTCACTGCTTATCATTAGTCTTAATCTTATTGTAATTCTATCTTCATGGAAGTGTAAACTCTGTTGAAAATCCACTGGGAGAGTAAGACTTTCCCCTGTACGGAGGACCCACAGGGAAATCATCCAGCTCTTTGAACTCCTTCCACCATCTTCCGGGTGATAACATGCCTAGTAAGCCTATCCATGGCAAGCAAGGACTCCAGCTCTTTTCAGCCAGATCTTGAATCTGTTGACTGCTTTCATCTGCTTGTCATCATGCCTGTCTTGTGTATACAAACCATAATGGCAGTTCTGGTTGAAGAAGGGGAAAAGGCTTGTGAATTTTGTATCACTACTTTCCAAGACACAATTTATATCTTAGTCTCTCTTTTCTCTAGACATATTTAAAATATTTTAAATTTTTTATATAATAATAATTATTTTCCTTTCATTCTTGGCTTTTTTATTTTCATAATCCATATGGATTTCCATAATCTATAATGCCTTCCTTCAGAAGATAAAAAAATACACAAATTCTACATAATTGAGATTCATGTAACTTGGAGAATCATAGAACTTTAGTTTTGGACAAGATCCATCTATCTATCTAGTCCATACCTGATTAAAAAAAAATGTAATCTATAACACAGAGGATGAGTGACCATCCAAATTGTGCCTGAAGAACTCCAGTGAGAGGAAACTCACTACTTTTTTTGTTTTTAATATTTTTTAAAAATTTTGAGTTCCAAATTCTTTCCCTTCCTCCAGTCCCTTCCCCACCCGTTGAGAAGACAAGCAGTATGTTACTCATCACACATGTGAAGTCATCCAAAATATTTCCATTTTAGCCATGTTGAAAAAAAAGGCAAGAGAAGTAAAGAAAGTGGAAAAAATGCTTCAATCTGCACTCAAGAGTTTTCTGTGGAGGTGGTTAGCATTTTTTATCATGAGCCCTTTGGAATTGTCATGAATCGTTATCTGGATCAGAGTAGCTAAGTCTTTCATAGTTGATCATTCTTACAATACTGCTATTACTACGTATGATAATCTGGTTCTGCTCATTTCACTTTGCATCGGTTCATGTAAGTTTTTGCAGGTTTTCTGAAAGCATGCTGCTCATCATTTCTTATAGCACAATACTATTCCATCACAATCATATACCACAGTTTGTTCAGCCATTCCCCAATTGATAGGCAGTCCCTTCAATTTCTAGTTCCTTACCACCACAAAAAAGTGCCTTAAATATTTTTATACTTCTAGACTTTATTTTTCTTTGATCTCTTTGGGGTACAAGACCTAGTAGTAAGCCTACTACTTCCTTTAGCAGCCAATGACATTTTTAGAATTCTTTAATTGTTGAGAATTTTTTTGAAATTTAACAACCCAAATTTGCCCTTTTGCACTGTCTATCCCTTGATCCCTAATTTTGAATTTTGGGGCCACACACACCAAGCCTAATAGCTTTTTTCACATGAGAGCCCTTCTTATAATTTACAACAGTTATTATGTTCCCCATAAATCTTCCACAGAGGCAGCATAGTAGATAGATCTAGTTGTCCCGGGTTTGTGTCCTGCCTCTGGCACATCTGGGCTGTGTGTCCCTGAACATTAAGTTGCATTTTTTTGTTGTTGTTGTATGCTTTTTTGGGGGGTGGAATTTATAAGTAGTTTCTCACACAAAGGTCTCATATCTCTTTTTTTTGAAGGGAGGAAGGCAGGGTAATTGGAGTTAAATGACTTGCCCTGGGTCACACAGCTAGTAAGTATGTCAAGTATCTGAGGGTAGATTTGAACTCAGGTCCTCCTGACTCCAGGGCCGGTGCTCTACTCACTGTGCCACCTAGCTGCCCTTATCAAGTTGCATTTACCTTTCGGTGCATCAGGTGGTAGAAATTCCTTATGTAATGCTGTCCCTGTCCTGACAAAATCACGTCTGTTGGGAAAAGCAAAACTGTTGTCCTGGGTAAAAATCCCCTGTTCCTTCAGATTCTTGTACAAGATCCAAGGTTACTCACCATGCTTATTACTCTTGTTTGAATGTTGCCAAACTTATCAATACTCTTTTTATAATATAGCACCCAGAACTAAATAGAGTACTGCAGATGTGGTTGGACCAAGGCAGGACCTTGACCTTCCATATTTTTTGCTTCTCAGTGCAGCTTGAAATAATATTTGCTTGATTGGTTGCCGTGCATACTGTTTTTAGGCTGTTGAGCTTTTGAGTCTCTAAAGTCCTTAAATCTTTTTCAGATGAACTGGCCACAACTACCTTGTTTTATGCCTTTCAGAATGAGTTTTTCACCTGAAATGGAGGACTTGACATTGATTTCTATTACATCTGTTTGTTTCAATCTGTTGGTTTAGCCTCTTGATCTCTCTGAATCCTAACTCCATCTTTTGTTAGCTATTCCTTCCATTTTTGTGTCCTTTATAAATTACATTGGCTAAGTGTATATTCTTTCATACAAATCATTGATTTAAACAGGCTAGTATTTTTTAAAATAATGATCCCCTATTACATTGAATGATAATATCATTAATCACAGCAGGCAATCATGTTTAGGGTTTTGTCATTTCTTATTTTTGTTGAAAACCTTTTGCACATCAAATTGATATTTGACATGTGGTGCCTTTTTGGGCTGCTTTTAAAATCACATTGTCATATTGTAGATGGACAAAAAATAAGTGTGAGTTGAATTTGGTGTAAACTAAAATTTATTGAACTAATAAATACTAGGTTTAATCTGCCTTTTCCCTGGTGTTTTTTAGATATATAAAATATACCTTCCTGAAACATTGTTTTGTCCTTTGGAAATTTTGAGGAATCTTAGTAATTCTTAGTTTTTTCCCAGTTGCTCAGATTTCTACCACTTTTGTCTACATAGATTCCAAGTTAAATAAATTTTTAGTTGAGTAATATTCCGAGCTAATTTCCCGTATTCTGTGTGCTTTTCTACTCATCCCTACTGACAAAGATAGTTCTGTTTTTTACTGAGCATTGTTTTTAATGATTTCTATAAGTGCTTTCTTTGCCCTTTTATGTAATTCATTTAGTCCTGGTCAGCTAGGTGCTTGCTCTGTTGGTATCTTCTCATCTTTTCTTGGTATTATTTCCCTCAAACAATGAGACCTTGGTTTCTGTTAAGAATCATATAAAGTATAAACTCCTAAAGAAGAGGCCTTTTCTAGTTCCCATATCTGCTACTGCTTTTCTCTTGCATCTGTTCTATATGTATCTTATATATCCAAATTATGTCTGTGTTGTTGACCCCATTAGAATCTAAGCTCCTTGAGAACAGGAACAGTTTTTGTTTTTTCTTTGCATTCCAGTATTAAGCACAGTTTCCAGTATATAGTAGGAACTAATTATATGTCTGTACAAATTGAATATCATTCTCAATGATGAGAGACAGAAACTAGAACTTGCTCTAAAGAAGATTCTGTGTCTCAGAAAAGCAAACAGTGATTAAGGATTTTTAATCCTTTTTTTCAGATTCTCTTAGTGAGAAGACCAAGTTTGAACCCAGAGATTCAAATCCAAGGCAGGCCTTTTGCATGGGAATATCATCTAAGATAAGATTGTGCAAGCATACAGTAGCCTGGCATTCCAATATGAGAGAAGCAGATGAATGTGAGGCTGACATTGAGGAGCCAAAGCACAACCAGGAGAGACAATGGATACAAGGAATGGGCACTTGCAGAATAACTTGTAATCAAGTGCTAGAACCTCAACACAATGCTAGAAGTATCATTCTAGTGTCAGACTTGGTTCCAACATCAAAAGGAATAGTGGGAGAAAATCTCTGTAAGTCCCTTGGAAAGAGCTGCAGCGATGATTTTCCTTACTTAATTACATATGATGCATTCTCCTTCCAAAAGGAACTTTTTAAGTCTACCAAATGCAAGAAGCCCTTTAGATACCATTCAGACTTAATTAGATTTCACAGAATTCATGCTGGAGAAAAGCGACATGAATGGAATGAATGTGGAAAATCCTCTGGCAGAAGATCAGATGTTATTGGACATCAGAGGATTCATAGTGGAGAGAAAAACAACAGTTATTATAAAGATGAGAAAGGTTTCAGCCATAGGGGAAGCTTGAATAAACATAGTGTAGTTTATATTAGAGAGAATTCTTTTGCATATAATGAATGTGGGAAAGCCTTCAATGAGAAGAAAATCCTTACTTCACCTCTGAGAATTCACACTGGAGAGAAAATCTCTGAATCTAATGAATTTGAGAAAACTTTCAGCCAGCAGGGAAACTGTATTAGCCATCAGAGAACTCATACTAGAGGGAAATCGTTTGTGTATGATGAATGTGGCATGAGCAGAAAAGAACAGCTTATTGTGCATCAAAGAATTCATAATGAAGAGAAACCCTTTGCATGTAATAAATGTGGATCTGGCTTCCAAAACAGAGTAAGCCTTATTACCCATCAGAAAACTCATTCTGGAGAGACACCCTTTGCATGTAATGAATACAGAAAAGACTTCAAAAAGAGTGGGCATCTTAGTACACAGCAGGGAATTCACATCGAAAAGAAACCCTTTGCATGTTTTGAGTGTGGGAAATGTTTCAGACAAAGTGCATATCTTATTATCCATCAGAGAACTCATACTGGAGAGAAACCCTTTACATGTAATGAATGTGGGAAAACCTTTACCCAAAAGGCAAGCCTTATTACCCATCAGAGGACTCATACTGGAGAGAGACCCTTTATATGCAATGAGTGTGGGAAAACTTTTACACAAAGGGCAAACCTTATTACCCATCACAGAACTCATACTGGAGAGAAACCCTTTGCATGCAATGAATGTGAGAAGACCTTTACCCAGAAGTCAAGCCTTATTACTCATTACAGGACTCATACCAGAGAGAAACTCTTTGAATGTAATGAATGTGGGATTGCCTTTACCCAGAAAGCAAGCCTTATTGCTCATAGAGGAATTCATTCCAGAGAGAAACAGTTTACTCCCAATAAATGTGGGAAAGGCTCTCAAAAGAAAAGACTTGTTATCCACCAGGGAACTCATGCTGGAGAGAAACCCTTTCAATGTAATGAATGTGGAATAGGCTTCCGATACAAAGTAAACCTTAATATCCATCAGAGAACTCATACTGGAGAGAAACCCTTTGCATGTCATGAATGTGGAAAAGGCTTCAGACAGAGTGCACATCTTATGACCCATCAGAGAACTCATACTGGAGAGAAACCTTTTGCATGTAATGAATGTGGGAAGACCTTTACCCAAAGGTCAAACCTTAATAGCCATCAGAGAACTCATACTCAAGAGAAACTCTTTGCATGTAATGAATGTGGGAAAACATTTACTCAAAAGGGAAGCCTCGTTTCTCATCAGAGGACTCATACTAGAGAGAAACAGTTCATATGTAATGAATGTGGAACAGGCTTCCTACACAGAGTAAGCTATATTGTTCATAAGAGAATTCATACTGGAGAGAAACCATATATATGTAATGAATGTGGGAAAGGCTTCAGACAGAGTGGACACCTCATGATCCATCAGAGGACTCATACTGGAGAGAGACCCTTTATGTGTAATGAATGTGGAAAAACCTTTACCCAGAGATCAAACCTTACTAGCCATCAGAGAACTCATACTGGAGAGAAACTCTTTGCGTGTAATGAATGTGGGAAATCATTTACCCAAAAGGGAAGCCTTATTACTCACCAGAGAACTCATACTGGAGAGAAACAATTTGTATGTAATGACTGTGGAACAAGTTTCCTTCATAGAGTGACCCTTATTATCCATAAGAGAACTCATACAGGAGAGAAACCATATGCATGTAATGAATGTGGGAAAGGCTTCAGACAGAGTGGACATCTCATTACCCATCAAAGAACTCATACTGGAGAAAAACCCTTTGTATGTAATGAATGTGGGAAAACCTTTACACAGAGGGCAAACCTTACCAGTCATCAGAGAAATCATACTGGAAATAAACTCTTTACGTGTAATCAATGTGGGAAAGCTTTTACCCAAAAGGCAAGCCTTAGTACTCATCAGAAAGCTCATGCTAGAGAGACACCCTTTGTGCTTAATGAATTTGAGAGATCTTTTACTCGTAGGACAAACCTTATTAGCTGTCATAGAACATTTACAGAATAAAGTCCTTTATGTGTAATTGATGCAGAAAAGACTTCTGCCAGAGAAGATATATTATGTAATAGACAATTCTGGAGAGAAACTTTATGTAACAAATGTGGGAATGCCTTCAGTGGGAGGGGATGCCTTCTCGTGTATTAGAGAACTTATACTGGAGTAAAACATTTAAGTGTAATAAATAAGAGTTACACCAAATGGCTCACTGTGTGTGAAATGTTGGCCTATACCTAAATTTCTCCCCAATTACTTTCAGTTTTCCCAGCAGTTTTTGTCACATATTGAGTCCTTAGTAGATAGGGTCTTTGGGTTTATCACAAATACATTCCTTTATTTACCTCGGTGTTGTATATTTAATCTATTTTTTTTAAAAAAAATACCAAATAGATTTAAAGATTGCTTTGTAATAAACATTACTTTTTTGCGCTTCTATGTATCTCCAGCACTTAGCACACAGTAGGTGCTTAATAAGTGTTTATTGACAGACTACTTTATTTTTTCAGGTAACAAACATTTTTTAAAACTCTTCTCCCCACCCTCATTGAGCAATTAAAAACAAAAATTTAAATCTGTCAAAGAAAAAAAAATCCTGTGCTCTACTTAGGCACAAGTCTGCCAGAAACATTAGCAGTACCCTGCCAGATTAAATCTGCTTGATACTCACATCTCAGCACCTTCTGCTCCTGTGATTGGACCCTCTAACTGGAGAACAGGGCCATGGCCTCCAGGGCCTCCATTGTAGACAGCACCTCATTACAGGCTTCTCTCCATTTCCACCAGCTACATTCCTTTTGGACTTCTCCATCATGCTGCCATGCCTGGCACCTCCCTTCCCTTCTCCCATCTTCCTTTTGTGTGCTGTCTCCCTCCATTAGATTGTAACCTCCTTGAGGACAGAGACTCGTTTTTAGAAACTTGTATTTGTATCCCCTACACTTAGCACAGTGCCTGACACATGGCAAGCATTGAATATTTATTATTATGAGAAATGTGGTTTTGGGGATCACCAGACTTCCTAGGCAGGGCCAAAGTCCTGAGAAAGAACCATGTGATAACCCCTAAGGAAGGCTGTGCAGACCACAGGACTCCAAGAGGAAGATCAAGTGGTAGCCCCCCTTTATCTGTGGGGATCACAGGGCTTCCTAGGGATTAGACCCTAAGGAGGACCCAAGTGATGACCCCTTAGAACAGTTGTGGGGAATCACAGGGCTTCCTAGGGTTGGACCCTGAGAAAGAACCACGTGATAACCCCTAAGGAAGGCTGTGTAGACCACAGGACTCCAAGAGGAAGACCAAGTGGTAGCCCACCTTTAGCTGTGGGGGTCACAGGACTTCGTAGGGGTTAGATCCTAAGAACACCCAAGTGATGGCCCCTTAGAACGGCAGTAAGATTGCAAGACAAGGCCAGAAAACCCAAGTGATAGCCCCTTAAGAAGGCTGTGCAGACCACAGGGTTCCCCAGGGAAATCCCAAGGGGTAGCCCACTTAACACCGTGGTGGGGATCACAGAACTCCCCAAGACAGGGTCGGGAAGTTAGCCCAAGATGTGCTTCCGCAGCCCATTGCTTTCCTGGTAGCATAACCTTAGGAAGATCCATGTGATTTGCCCATTCTCAGCCAAAGAACTCAGGACCAGACTGGGCAAAGGAAGGCATTTATTACACTCCTCGAGAGAATGGGTGCAGTGTTCACTAGGAACACTACACCGATACAGCAGCAGGAGTGAGAGTAACCATCTCCTCCACTCCTGTTTGAGTTATGGTTAGCATGCATTCTTTACTTTTTACATAGTTTTCTTAGGTTATACAGTTCATGTAGATAGGATAATAAGGATACAGAAACAAAAGTGAAGTTAATTAGTTCTATCTTCCTTGTCTAAGTTAGGATTCATCTACATTCTTTACTACCCTACCTTCCTTCTTTAACATATGTAAATTGTGCAGATTAGTAGACCTGGACACTTGACAAGGACCTAACCCTTAAACTGTCATGATAAGCTTGGACTGATTCAACCGGCTTAGCTTCTCTAGCTTCCCTGATCCTCGGCTGGCCATTGCTTGGTAGGTAAACTTTAACTCAGCTATATGGATAGCTTCTGTGGGAGCAAAACCAGGTACCGTACTATCTTTTCTTACAATTATAGAAACTGTTTCTATTAATTTGCCGTTATTTTCAAGCATTTCTAGCATGGAGAAATGTCCTAATGGACATAGGCCCCTTTATGTCTCTCTATATCTCCTCAAAGCAATTTGATGTAACATTTCTAGGACAAGGAAAATGTCACAAAATTATAAAACTAGTTCTGATTAACATTCTATTTCATTTAATAAACCCAGTCACTTAATCTTTCAGAAATCACTGGAGAACCATCTTGAGCTCATTCTTCTTTGCCCACTGCCCTCAAGGGCTTCACCTCCATCCCCTAGCTGGTCACTGGTAACATGAAGTCCCTCCCCCTGATTAATAATAACCTAATCTCTCCAGAATTTGGGAAAAGAGGGGGCAGCAGTTCAGTCACTTGCAGGGGTGGGGAAGGCAATGATCTGAACTGTAAGAGAATTCAATTCATTGCCTTGAGTCTACTTTCTGAGAAAAGTTTTAGCTTTTGTACTTGACCTTTACTCAATCTCTTAAAAGGAAGTTAGTCAATAAGAATTTACTAAGGTATACCATGTGCCCAGTACGGTGCTAAGTGCTTTGCTAATATCTTGTTTGATCCTCACAGTGGTCCTGGGAGGTGCTAGTATTATCCCTGTTTCACAGTTGGGGAAACTGAGGCAGACAAAGGTTAAGTGATTTACTAAGGGTTGGTAGCTAGTAAACGTGGCCAGATTTAACTAGTTTTCTGACTTCAGGTGCAGCACTCAATCCATGACATCACCAAGCTTGGACAGAATTGGACAAAATATAAGTATTTTCAGTTGAACTAAAAATGAGGTTTTTAAGATGCTTCTAAGCATTTCTGCAGCGCCACCCAGCTGTACTCCTGTGGCTCTCTCCATCATTTTCCTGCCCCTCCCCCTTTCCTGCTTCTTTTTCTGTATTGACTTCTCCCTTTAGATTGCAATCTCTTGGAAGGCAGGGACTGTCATCTGTATCCCTGTTGGCTGGCACAGTGCTTACCACCTAGGAAGCATTTAAATGTTTATTAATTGCTTGATTGATTAAGATGCACAGTCATGGGGGGGCAGAGCCAAGATGGCGGCTGGAAAGCAGGGACTGGTGTGAGCTCCTCTCCAAGTCCCTCCAAAAACCTATTAAAAAATGGCTCTGAACCAATTCTAGAGCTGCAGGACATACAAAATAGCAGAGGGAAGCAGGGCGCCAGCCCAGGACAGTCTGGATGGTCTCTAGGTAAGGTCTTTCATACCCGGAGCTGGGAGCGGAGCAGAGCAGAGCCCAGAGTGGGCAGCACAGACCAACCAGAGCAGGAGCTGGGCGGACCGTGCCCTAGCGCCCTGAATCAGTGAGCTGAAGCAGTTACCAGACCTCTCAACCCACAAACACCAATGACAACAGAGAAGGTTAGTGGGAAAAGATGCTGGGGACAGGGAATTTGCGGTTTGGCCACTGCCCCTAGGGCAGCGGAGGCGGGGCAGCTATAGAACTATAGCTGCAGTTGCTTCAGGCCCCAGGCCCACCTGGTGGGAGGAATTAAGTGGTGGATCAGAGCAGGAATGAAGAGCCTGCTGAAGATCTAAGTCCAGTCCTGGTTGGGGCTTCTTGGGGAAGGAGGAGTGCTGGTGTGGCAGCGCATCTGCCCAAGCTTGGAACATAGAACTGTTTAGTCTATAAGCAGTCATACCCTGCTGAAAAACTCAAAGGGTCAAGTGAGTTGGCTGGAAACATGGCCAGGCAGCGAAAATGCACCCAGATTCAGTCTCAGACTCTGGAATCCTTCTTTGGTGACAAAGAAGACCAAAACAGAGAGCCAGAAGAAGTCAACAAAGGCAAAGAGCCTGCAACAAAAGCCTCCAAGAAAAACATGAACTGGTCTCAGGCCATGGAAGAGCTCAAAAAGGATTTGGAAAAACAAGTTAGAGAAGTAGAGGAAAAATTGGGAGGAAAAATGAGAAGGATGAGAGAAAACCATGAAAAACAAGTCAATGACTTGCTAAAGGAGACTCAAAGAAATACTGAAAAATATACTGAAGAAAACAACACCTTTTAAGTTAGTTAGTTAAAATA
>JAQQSZ010005970.1:0-13728 GCA_028646595.1 Phalanger gymnotis | reverse complement strand
GGGGGGGGTAGAAATGGGGAGAAAATTTATAATTCAAACTCCTGTGAAAATCAATGCTGAAAACTAAACATATTAAATAGAAAAATTACCATAAAAAAAGAAAATTGAGAGGATGCCCATCAATTGGGAAATGGCTGAACAAGTCTGGCATATGATTGTGATGGAATACTCTTGTTCTATAAGAAATGACGAGGGAAACAATTTCAGAAAAACCTGGGAAGGTTTTGAACAGATGAAAAGTAAAAGAAGCGAAACCAGGAGAACATTGTACACAGCAACAGCAATATTGCAAGGATGATTTGCTATGAAAGATGTAGCTACTCTAACCAATGCAATGATCCAAGACAATTCTAAGGGACTCAGGATGAAAAATGCTATCCACGTTCAGAGAGAGAACTGGTGAACTGAGTACACATTGAAGCATATTGTTTTTTACTCTTTTTTTTTTGGAAGTTGGTTAATATGTAAATACTGTTTGCATGATTTTACATGCAAAATAGGTATCATTGCTTATTTTTTCAATGGGTGAGAGAGGGCTTAAGGTAGGGGAGTATTTGGAACTCAAAACTTAAAAAATTAATGTTAAAAAAATTAAAATAAAAGAATAGTGTATGAAGTCCATGGTCAGATACACAAGCTAGTCATTTCAATGACTTATGAAGTGTGAAAATTACAGCGCATTGATAAAACACTTATTTAAAAAACCCAAGTTAAATGTCAACTGTTATTCTGTCAATGTATGGCATACACAACTTGAAATATTACAACTCTAAAAAGATATTCAACTAAATTTCTTGCTCTTGAAAGTAATAAATCACTCTCAGCAACTTCACATCCACTCTTCTGTAACCCTCTTTGTCTCACACATCTGGATTTCCCAATTCCTGCCTACTCACTAGATGCAAATGATTCACAAACTATTTATTGGACAATTTGGTTGTTGTGGAAATAAAGGACAACAATTTCTCTGTTAAAAAAGAGTAGGCAATGACATTCACGATTATGGCTTTCAATATAGCCTAAATACATTTTTATGGAATTCTAGCCTAATATCAAACTGTTAGAACGTGACCTTGTTGATAGATGTTATTATAAATTGTCTTTTCTTTTAAGATGTTATTCAGATATGCCTTATTGCCTAAAAATAACAATTTAACTCACCAGAAATATGCATTTAACATATTTCATTTCCAATTACTGAAGTTTCATTTTCTCTAATATCAACTACAATCAATATACAAAATGTTCCCAAAAGAAAATTCTAATAGAGTGAGAGATGATCAATTTTGACATGTCATTTATCATATCCATTTGAAACATGGATTTTGAAAAAACACTTTTCAAACAGCTAATCAAAGAAAAAACAAATATATATTTGCCACAGTTGTACAATTGAGAATAAATTTAAAATAAGTGTTGCAGATGTAATGTTTTATTTTTCTTCAATGCAATAATTAATCATCAAATTATTCAGCATTGTCTAATATCTATTAGTATTTAGTACTTGCAAATACAAAAATAATAACAGCGTTAAGCCACACAAATTTATTGCCATTTTTTTAAAAAAATGCTGAATATATATCAACAGAAGAAACCATGTCCTAAAGGACTTAACTCTTTCAACTCAAAAACTCCTACACTGAGATCCCTCCTCTCCTAATTGGGGAGAGCTTCATAACACCCAGTTTGTCCAGGTGGTTCCAGGCATGCTTACTTTACTTCTCAACCATCTTCTCATAGCTGCCCTGGCATTTACTACATCCTATGTCCCAAATTTCCAGTTTTAGAATCAGGATCAAATCAATACTGTCTTTGCTAGCAGAACATATTTCAATCTACTTCCCAGCAGATCCACTTACCATCTCTATCACTTTCTAAGCCAAAATTCTCTCCCTGGCTACCACTCCCTTATATTCACTATCTCTTCCATTAGAATATAAGTTCATATTTGTGTCTTCAGTATGTAACACAGTGGTTGGCATATAAAAAGTACTTAATAAATGCTTTTCATTCAATAGCTATCAAATAGTTCCATTAATGGTGCCATTTTGAAGCTTAAATATGGACAGTGATCTTCACCATCTATATACATTTCCTTATGGAAAATTTGGAGCTTTAATCAAATAGGCAAATAATTGGGGAAAAATTAGTTTCTGTTAACAAACTAAAGATTATAAGGTTGACCCTATATATTATTTCAATATCATATTAGTGTGTTACTATACCACATTTAATCTGTCTATACATAGGGCTCTATTTGTAAATTTTGTAATATATTGATTTTGTTTTTTTCTCATTTCTCAATCTCAAATGTCACTTTTAGAAACTATTCATAGGGTATAAAAGAATAAAGCATAAATATATCATATCTGTATGCATTTCAACCAAAACTTCCAAAGACTCATATCAAAGTCTGAAATCTGACACAGATTTCAAAGTTATATAATTTTATCATTTAGATTAGTCTATAACTTATCAATTATATTGCCAAAACTATTTTCAAGTCCCTCTTAATTATATACCTTTTCTCTGTTAATTATTTCCTACTTATTATATACATAGCTTGTCTATACGTATATGTTTGCTTATTGCTTCCCTGATTAGATTGTGAGCCCCTGGAGGGCAGGAACTGTTTTTTGCCTTTCTTTGTATCCCCAAGACTTATCATGGTGCCTGGCAATAGCAGAAGCTTAATAAGTGCTTATTAACTGACTAATTATATTAAGGCCAAACTTTTCTTCTCATAGATGAAGAAAAGAAACTATTAACACAGATAATTAAAACAAACATAAGCATCCTTTGCAGTCCATCCTCCTCAGCCCAAGAATGAACACATACCTACCATCATGTTACTGTACAATAGCATTCTTTATAGCAGCTCTGTAGAAGTAAATCGAAGACATTATAATTATTATCATACCGGCCCAAGTAATGGTAGTGTGACATAACGGAGAGTGCTAAATTTAGAGTCAGAAAGACCTGAGTTCAAATTCTGCCTCTAACATTCAACAGCTATTTGACTCACTAGCAAGCCACTGAACCCTCCTGAGCCTTAGGTCACTCTCTAAAAAATCAAGTTACAGACAGGTAATCAAGTTATAGACCTGAGAAATCCCAGGTCTTTGTTATATTTGTCCAAATACTATCCACTCCCCTAAAATTTTAAAAAGTCCTTTAAGAAGGAAAAAAAGTGAAGGTATAAACTAAAGTTGCTTTCCAGCAGACTATTTGGGGGCAAGATCTTGGACCCCAGAACCACAACAGGTTTTTCTTCCCACTACAGAAATAGCTAACACATAGAAGTCAATCTCATTTGGCCATCCTACTGCATATCTCTTCTCTAATTCTATACCAGTCCAGTCCATTCCTAGGAACCTCTTTCAGTCCAAATGCCAAGCTTGGAAACCCAAGTTCTCTGTAGAGTCTACTCCCCTACCTCTCCCGGTTTTCTTTTCCATTTAGTGACAATGAATTTCATGGAGGCAGTCTCAGCAGAATCATCTATAACTGGGAAGTGAAAATTGAGCCTCAGAATAAGTACAGGCAACGTGATTTACTAAAAAGAGAACTGGATTTGGAGTAAAAGGATTTGAGCTTGACTCTCTAATCTACTATTGATTACCTATTATCTTAGACAAGTCCCTTGAACTCTGAATCTCAGTTTCTTCATCTGCAAAATGAAGGGGTGAGATCAGCTGATCTTTAAGGTCAATCACTATGATCCTATGCAGTGGTGTGCTGCAGTCAGCTTATCAGCTTGCAAGAGTTGATAGATAAATTTTCAGGAATTTTGCAAGCTGGTTATTAAATATAGCCAGTACACAATTCAATTAGCTCCTAGCACCTACCTCTTAAGGTTGCTGTGAGAATCAAATGCGATATTTTAAAAATACTTAACACATTCATAGCACATAGTAGGTGCTTAATAAATGCTTGTTTCCTCCCTTCCATCCTTTCCTTCTGGACAAATAATATTATTTTTTGCTCTAAAAAAACTAGAGTCAATCACAGCAGAGTGTATTTTATATGTATTATTGTCTACTTAAATGACTGTGGCTTTAATAATGAATATTTGAAGGCTAACTTAATTGCATTTTGTTCTGATGGTGGTATTAGAATGCTAGGAAGAAAGTATGGAGTAGCTATGAAATTGTTATGAAAATTTCCTAAAATGATCATTTGCACTGTTTAAATCACCAAATGTAATTTTTTTCATCAATTTTCAATCATGTCCTACTCTCTGTTACCCCATTTGGGGTTTTCTTGGCAAAGATACTAGAGTAGTTTGCCATTTCTTTCTCCAGCTCATTTTACAGATGAAGAAACACACAAACAGGGTTAAGTGGCTTGCTGTGGGTAACAAAGCTAGGAAATACCTAAGAGGGGATCTGAACTAAGGCAAATTAGTTCCTGACTCCTGGTCTGGCATTCTATCTACTGTGCCATCTAGCTGCCCTAAAATGTAATTATCACTTGACAATTCAATGTTTGAAATAAAACAGGTTAATAATTTTAAAATATTTCTGAATAAAGTTTATTTTACTTATGAATATAATAAAAATTAAAACAAGCTAGAAACTACAGCTAAGAAATTTGAAATTGAAAATATTAAAATTGTTTGAATAGTAGGACTGAGATGGGAAGCATATAGTTTATGAGGTACTATGGTGGTGCAGTTCTAATCTGCATTATTTATGCATTTTTCATTCTTCTGACTCTGGTTTGGCAAAGAGATTAGGTAATGTTAATTTTTTCAAGACTTTAATTGACATTCTTGAAGAATTTTCATTATTTTCAACTGCACTACAGTCAAGATTAATTAACATTCAGAAAATACAGAAATTAAATGCATCCTAAGAGATTTTGAAATTTTAAAGACTGGTACTGGAAAGTATAACTCTCAAGGTGAAGCTTTTAATCTCAAGGATAGCTTTAAAGACATTCCTTTTAATAAAAAGAATAATGGTTTCCCTAGGAATATATTACTAGAAAATATAATTCAATACATGAACTTGTATCTTTTATCAGATAGAAACAACAGCAAAAGCATTTTAAATTATTCAGATTTATTAGAATCATCTACTTGGTCTTACGAAGACTTGACTTCACCATAGATAACTGGCAAAACTATCATTTAAGTGAAATTTTAAATTATTATATTGACCAACTATTTTTTGGATTTTGTAGATAACAGAGTCAAACAATGTTCTAATCCCTACAACTGTATAAAAAGCTAAAAAGATAATTAGAACTATTGCAATTGGTAGTACTGTAACTGAAAGAAGTTTCAGTTTAATGAATGTAATTTGTACAAGGGTGAGAAAGTTTAATACTAGATTACATAGCAGATTTGATTGCAATAAATATTTTTGGGGAGGAAATTAGCATACTTAAATGCAACTCCATTTCTCAAATTGTAGTTGAATTGCAACCATAGATTGGCTACAGATACACCAATTTGGCACATTAATGGAATTTATGATAAAAAGTATTGTAGATTAGTTATGACTTGTGAATTGTGTGCAATGCATCCTTTATATCAGTAAAATGTATAATAAAGTTGCATCAATATATAGTAAATACATACTTTTTTCCTCATAGAGAGGCAGTGGTTAAACATTTACTAACATACCACTAATCCTATGTAAACTCCTTGAGGGGGACTACCAAGATGTCTTTCTATCGTTTACACGTGGTGATTCAGCCTCAGGCTATGGAAGAGGGAAAGAGGAAGGGAGAGGAGAGTTACTAGACCTTGCAGTGAAAATGGGGCCCATGGATTCTGGTCATCACTGAAACAAGTGAGATGAATCTGCCTCTCAGCAACAGCAGCAGGAGCTTCCAACAACAGGCTCCTCCAGGATGTGTCTGAGCTGTTAGAGAAGCCATTGCTATTGCTGCACGAGTGACCAGCGTAGCTTCTGTTGTATTAGTATTACCAAGTGTGATTATAAATTACATCTTATAAAAGCCAGATTGTGGAAAATGCATGAGTAGTACAATTATTATTTGGGTTAATTCTTTTCCCTAGTAGAGTAGGAAGAGCTGAACGAAAGCCCAGCATGATCTGAGGGCAGAGGGTAGAATAGCAGTGAATGAGTATAATCCTGTCCTTGCCTCATAAAGTAACATTCTCCACTCCTGAGTGGCCCAAGTTTGTTGATATCAAGGATAAACATGGCTTCTGTGAGATGGTGGTGTGATCTGTGCCTTCCCTGTATTTGTCAATGGTGCCACTATTCTTCTACTTACAGCATACCTGAACCTAAAAGTTACCTTTAGTTTCTACTGTTCTTTTCCCCTCACAATTAGTTACCAGCTACTGTTAAGATCTTTTCCTTTCCAATCCTGCTATCAGCAATCTAGTTTAAACCCATATTGCCTTGTTTCTGAACTAGGATAATAGCCTCTTAAAGGAATCCCTACCTCTAGTCTCAGCCCTCCCCAATCCATCCACCACCATATAAACTGAACTAAAGTACCACTTTATTCATTTTTTTCCCTGTCTACCATTTCATAGAGTCTACGGTTGTTATGGGAGATAGTCAGAGTAGTAGAGGTCCCAGGACTTGGTTGTACTCTTGACTTTGACCTAGCTCCTTCTTCCAACACTACTGACAGGACACATTCAGCACCAAGATAGTCCACACTAGCTATTAACCTTATTTTCCACTCAAATATAAAAAAAGACCTGACCCCTTTGTGCTCTTATTAGAGATACAGCTAGCAATTTTTTGTGCCTAGGTTAAGTAACACAAAAATTGTCCTCAATTTATTTGGGGTGTAAATGGCAGCACAAAGACCCTGAGATACTGCAAAGATGCCACTGAGGGTAGGATAAATTAGCAGAGTATGAGGTGTGGTCACATGGTTGCCATCTGGCAGTTTCTTACTTTAATTATGCTTGTTAATTAGTTACTCAGCCAAGATGTTTCTAGATTGGTAAAAGGCTGAAAGTGCTAACAGCACTCCTAAATTTCAGCACCCTGATACAAAATGCCCTCTTGCCCCACTCTAATTGTGTTTATATCCCTGGCTCTTGACTATGGCTTGCTCATTGTATGATTCTGCCATGAAATTCACTCCAGGGTCTACATTGGAACCCACTAACTGTAATTCCTTCAAAATACGGCAGCTTCCGACAATACCATGAAGCACGTACAGCAGCAATCCTAGCTGGGTCCTATACTACAGTAGAATGAGGGAGAACGGTACATTTTGCCTGCTCAAAATCTATTAAAGGCTCCCGAATGCCTACAAAATAAAGTACTGACTCTTTACATCCCAGCATTGATGGCCCTCTACAATAGGGTCCCAAATGATATTTCCAGTTCTATCAGTACTCCTCGACGTAATCCCTACCTATATAGTCAAACCATCTTACATGCCATTCCCTCAAATGTCTTGTGCTTGCCCACCTATATGCCTTTGCTCATAATATCCACCCCTACCCAATGAGGGTTTGATGCCAAATTGACAGGCAGTCTTTAGTGGAATGCACAAGGCATTTGTGCTTGACCTTGTGCTAGCTGACATTTTTATCAATGTCTTGCATAAAAGTGTACAGAACATACCTATTAGACTTTCTGATAATACAATGTCAGTGGTAAACTTGAATACTGGATAACAATTTATGATTAAAGTGAAGTAAAAAAAAGGCAGGGGTAGTGATCATGACCTCAGCAAAGCAAAAGCAAAAATAGATCTAATTATAAGAGAAAATCAGGAACAGGGCAAGTAGGTGGCACAGTAGACAGAGCATCTTGCCTGAAGTCAGGAAGATTCATCTTTATGAGTTCAAATCTGGACTCAGACACTTATTACCTGTGTGACCCTGGGCAAGTCACAGTTTCTCATCTGTAAAATGAATTGAAGAAGGAAATGGCAAACAATTCTAGTATCTTTGCCAAGAAAACCTTAAATAGGGTCACAGAGTCAGACACAACTGAACAACAAAAGTCAGAGAAACTACATTTTGCTAACAGGTACCATGGACAACAAATTAATATCAAAAAATTTTATAAGTTTCTCTTATAAAGGCTTCATTTCTCAAATGTAAAGGGAACTAAGTCAAATTTATAAAAATAAGATCCATACCCCAAGTGATAAATGGTCAAGGTAAATGAAGAGGCAGTTTTCAAAAGAAGAAATCAAAGCAATCTACAATCTTATGAAAAAATGCTATAAATCACTATTGATTAAAGAAAGGCAAATTAGAACAATTCTGGGGAGCCACCTCACACCCGTCAGAAATAACAAGTACTAGAGGGAATGAGGGAAAATAGGTACATTAATGAACTATTGGTAGAGTATTGAACTGGTCCAACCATTCTAGAGAATAATCTGGAGCTGTGCCCAAAGGGCTGTAAAACCGTGCATACCTTTTGATCTAGCAGTACCACTACTAGGTCTGTATCCCAAAGAGATCAAAGGAAAAGGAAAAGGATCTATATGAACAAAAATATTTATAGCAACTCTTCTTTGTGGTGGCAAAGAATTGGAAATTGAGGGGATGCTCATCAGTTGGGGAATGGCTGAACGAGTTGTGGCAGTTGCTCATCCTCCATGTTTGAAGAGGACCAATGACATCACAACGCTGAGGTCAAGGTACAGCGTGTTCAACTGTTTAGTCCTATAAAACCTCTGAAGATGCTACCACAGCTTGGGCACGTATAGTTTCCTTGAACATTTGGGGTGGAGATGTTTCTAGATCTGCACATCTCACACTTCCTTTCTGCTACTGTGATTCTGTTTTCCTCATGGAGCACTGTACCTTCTTTGATGCGGGCATGCCATGCTGGGCACTTCCGTGCCAATGTCTCCCATGTCTCACAATAGATTCCAAAGTTCTACAGAGAGGGCTTGAGAGTGTCCTCCTATCACTTCTTCTGACCTCCATATGAGTGCTTGCCTTGCATGAGCTCTCCGTAAAATAGTTTTTTGGGTAAATGTGCATTTGGCATTCAGGCTTTGTGGCCAGCCCAACAGAGCTGCACACTCTGCGACAGAGTCTGAATGCCTGGCAGTTCAGTTTGAGAAAGGACCTTAGTGTCCAGTACCTTATCTTGCCAGATTATCTTCAGAACCTTCCTAAGACAGTTCAAACAGAAGTGCTTCAATTTTCTGGCATGGCACTGGTAGACTGTCCAGGTTTCACAGACATTCAGTAATGAAGTCAGCACAACAACTCTGTAGACCTTCAGTTTGGAAGGCAGCCTAATACCTCTTCTCTTTCACACTTTCTTTCAAAGCCTCTCAAATGCTGAGCTAGCTCTAACATGCATTAACCTCATCATCTATGTGGACATTTTTGGAAAGTATACCAACAAGGTAAATGAACTTCTCCACAGCATTCAAAATTTCTCTATTTGCTGTAACCAACAGTTCCATGTATGGATAGTATGGTGTTGGCTGGTGGAGAACCTCTGTTTTCTTGATATTGATTGTCAGGCCAAAATTAGCACAAGTGGCAGAGAATCAATTCATATTCGGTTGCATCTCCGCCTCAAAGTCTGCATTGAGTACAAAATCATCCGTTAATAATAGCCTTTTCAAGTTAGTTTGCCATCTCTACACAACATTTGTCGACCTGACCAAGGCCTTTGATACATCTCAGTAAGGAGGGCTTGTGGAAGATCATAGCGAAATTGGATTGCCTGGAGAAGTTCACCAGTATTAAACTCCAGTTTCATGATGGTTGCACAGATTCTGGATAAAGGATGATGCTCTCATGCTTTCTCAGTCACCGATGGAATGAAGCAAGGCTATGTGCTTGATCACACATGTGTTTCAGCATAATGTTTTCCTTGAGACTGTCAGATGCCTTCAACAAGGATGAAAACGGCATTATGGCATATGATTGTGATGGAGTACTCATGCTATAAGAAATAATGAGGGAGGTAGTTTCAGAAAAACATGGCAAGATTGATACGAACTGATGTAAAGTGAAATGAGAAGAACCAGAAGATCACTGTGCATGATAACAGCAATGCTGTAATGTTTATCGACTGTGAAAGTCCTGGCTACTCTGATCTAATGATCTAAGACAATTCCAAAGGACTCATGACTAAAAAAAATGGTATTCACCTTTAGAGGGAGAATTGGTGAACTCTGAGTACAAACCAAAGTATAATTATCTTTCTTTGCTTTTTTTGATACGGCTAATATGGAAATATGTTTAATTGATATATATATATACATATATACACACACACATATATATATACAATATATATAATTGATATGACATTGTTTGCCTTCTCAGTGGGAAAGGGAAGGGGTGGGCGGGAGGGAGAGAACCTAGAACTTAAAATTTAAAAAGAATGCTAAAAATAAACAAATAATAAATTAAGGGGAAAAGGGTCACTGAAATTATGTGAATAATAAATGAATCATTCACAGAAATAACTAATATATTGCATAAAATAAAGAAAAACTATAAAACAAGGGGGGTTGGTTAAATGACTTTTGGGGTAACTTGTAATTCTGGATCAAAAATCTTATATATATTTGTCTTCATAATAAATAATTATAGCACAGCTATACTTAAAACACCCTCAAAAGAGTAAAAGACTTCATGTCTTGGTGAAAGGCTTGCTGTTGGCAATTGCTTAGCACTGTTATTTAGAGAATCAGGGAGTCAATAAACATTCATTAAATGCCTACTATGTGCCAGGTGCTACGCTAAGCCCTGGAATACAAAGAAAGGGAAAAGATAGACTATGTTCTCACATTTTAATGGAGGAAGATAAAATGAAATAATTATGTAAAAACAAGGTAAATTGGAGATAATCGACAGAAGGCAAGCACTAAAATTAAAGTACACTGGGAAAGGCTTCTAGTAGAAGGTGAAACTTTGTTGTTGTTCCTGTTGTTGTCTGTCCTTCATTCTCACAAGAGGACCATCACAACAGGGAGGTGGTGCCATGACACGCAAGTGAATTGGATTTAAGTGAGGGAGGGCTGTGCAAAGTCACCAGCCTCGCTTTCTCCTCTGGAGCCATCTGGGTCCAGTAGCCAGATATAGATCAGGATGACTGGTGAGATTTTAGTAGAGACTTGAAGGAAGCTAAGAAAAACCAGGAGGTAGAGATGAGAAGAGAGAGCATACCAGGCATAGGTGCCAGCCAATAACAATACCCATGGTTGGGGGATGGAAGACAGGGTCACCGGAGAAAAGAGCACTTGGAGGATGGGGAGGCATAAGGTGTAAAAAGACTTGAAAGGTGGGGACAGAGGGTGGGGGTGGAAAAGAATTATGGTAATAGAAATACACTGGCAGTTTTTAATCTCTGAACTCCCAGTTTAGTATCATTCTGTTCCTGGTCATAGACAAAAACTAATTAGCTATCTCAAATCCATTTCCTTAACTTACTTGACAAAAGACAGTAGATGGATAAGTGAAAATCTATCATTACTATTGAAAAAAAAACCCAGTTAGATAGATATATAGGTACACACATACATACATAAGTTACTAGTGTCATCTTTGGACTTGAAATACAAAACATTTAAGAGACTGATACAGTGAACTGACTGATATTCCACTATAGTTAAGACTTCAATAAAAGTGAATAGCAAATTACACAGTTTATTTACTCAAGAAGCAATGAAGTAACTCCAAAATTTATCTAGTAATCTAGGAGGCAAGCTGAATGGGCTATTTGATATTCTCTCACTAATTTAAATGAAATCTTGAGACACAGAAACTTCAGTTTATTACAAGATCAGGATTTAGAAGCCATATTGGAGACTTCTACACTCTAAAATGTATTTATTTTCATGATGTTCAAAATAGCCAAGTATTTTCTTAGAAGCAGACTCATATTAGGTTACAGTTATTTTCTTTGTGGTAACTGCCAAATATAGATTCATGGCCAAAAATCACATCTTCCCCCTTTATGTCTTCTCTAGTTATCCTAATTATGTATAAAGGAAAAAGAGATGCCCTACTAGGGGAGCTGGCTGCACAGACATTGAATTGGATTTAAAGCATGATTCTCCTATTATACTCTGGTTTCCCTAATGTATACTAGCAGCAGTCAAATCTATGTAAAGTATTGAAACTGTTTAGAAAACTGGATATTGGTCGTTAGAGGAGAGCCTGACTGAGGCTGGTATCCTGTTAATTTGAGTTTCATTTGGAAAGAAATAAGGCACTTGTATGTCACTCAACATTTAACAAATGGAGGTTTATTTAACTATTGCACAGAAAGGATATTCAACAAGGATGCTCTAGAACTTGAGTAGAAATAGTCCTATTTATATCCATACGGAAACAAATAGGGCTAGCAGGGTGGGCTGTGATGACTCCTGTGTGCTTGGGACATCCATTAAGTTTGAAGGACCCTGACCTCACATAGTGGGCCTTTTTATGACCTTATGTGATTATGTCAATATTGCCAGAAGCTAACAGAAAGCTGCATCAAGTGATGACACAGCTTGAACCTAGGTCCCCTGGGAATAATTTTACTCTATCTTCTTCTAATACAACTACGTGGAAATATTCGTGAGCCTACTTCCAGCCATGAATGGCTGAGAGCTTAATAAAGTGTAATGATAAAAAGTCTTCTAATTAGCTGTAAAGTCAGAAGAAACAATGGCTCAGGAGGTACAGAGCCAGAACTAAGTATCCATACAAAAGGTTCAATCCACTCATCTCTCAGCCTCTTTCTCTGATCACTTGGAATAAGGAGGACTGCTTTGAATTGATGAGAGGAGGTTGAGAAGCCTGGATACCATGTGTCCATCAACACATGTCTCTGTTTCTTTCCAGATCTTAGGTGGATTCACATATCACATCAGAAGTCCACCACATTGGCAGAGGAAGTAGCAACAATTGCCAGAGAAGTAACTGCTGATGAAATAAGAAGTGCTGGAGGGGTGGAGCCAAGATGGCGGCTGGAAAGCAGGGACTAGCTTGAGCTCCCTACCAAGTCCCTCCAAAAACCTATAAAAAAAATGGCTCTGAACCAATTCTAGAACTGCAGAACCCACAAAGTGGCAGAGGGAAGCAGGGCTCCAGCCCAGGACAGCCTGGATGGTCTCTGGGTAAGGTCTGTCCCGCACGGAGTTGGGAGCTAAGGGGAGTGGAGCTGCATAGAGCAGAGCCCAGTGTGCGCGGCGCAGACTGACCAGACCAGGAGCCAAGCGGAGCATGCTCTAGCGTCCTGAATTACTGAGCTGTGGCATTTACCAGACCTCACAACCCACAAACAGCAAAGACAACAGAGAAGGTTAGTGGGAAAAGCTGCGGGGACTGAGTTTGCGGTTCGGCCACAGCCCCTGGGGCAGCGGAGGTGGGGCAGCTACAGAACTACAGCTTCAGTAGCTTCTGGCCCCAGGCCCACCTGGTGGGAGGAATTAAGTGGCTGATCAGAGCAGGAGTGAAGAGCCTGCTGAAGATCTAAGTCCAGTCCTGGTTGGGGGTTCTTGGGGAAGGAGGAGTGCTGGTGAGGCAGTGCATCCACCCAAGAATGGAACATAGAACTCTTTAGTCTGCAAGCAGTCATATCCCGCTGAAAAACTCAAGGGTTAAGTAAGTTGGCTGGGAACATGGCCAGGCAGTGAAAACACACCCAGATTCAGTCTCAGATTCTGGAATCCTTCTTTGGTGACAAAGAAGACCAAAACATACAGTCAGATGAAGTTAAAGTCATAGAGCCTACAACAAAAACCTCCAGGAAAAACATGAACTGGTCTCAGGCCATGGAAGAACTCAAAAAGGAT
>JAQQSZ010005969.1:0-13728 GCA_028646595.1 Phalanger gymnotis | reverse complement strand
AGTTAATCTTTTACAACCTGAGTATTGTAGAAGGGTTTTACATAATGATACGCATGTGGCCTATGTTGAATTGCTTGCCTTCTTTGGGAGGTTGGGCAGGGAGGAAAGAGGGGAGAGAATTTGGAACTGAAAGTTTTAAAAACAGACATTCAAAAACAACAAAAAAAAGTTTTTGCATGCAACTAGGAAATAAGATACACAGGCAATGGGGCATAGAAATTTATCTTGCCCTACAAGAGGAGAAGGGAAAGGGGGATTGGAGGGGAGTGGGGTGGCAGATGGGAGGGCTGACTGGGGAACGGGGCAACCAGAATATATGCCATCTTGGAGTGGGTGGGAGAGTAGAAATGGGGAGAAAATTTGTAATTCAAAATCTTGTGAAAATCAATGTTGAAAAATAAATATATTAAATAAATTAAATATATATATATATACATATAAAGTGATAAGTAGTCTTATAGTCTTTATTTGAACAGCCTCATTGGGGAGGAACCCAGGTTTTCCTAACTCTAAGCCTAACTCTCTAATTCCCAATCGTTCTCACCAATGTGACCTTGGAAAGGTCAGTTAACACCATTGGATCTCAGTTTCCTCATCTGTAAAACCAGAGATGTCATAGGGTTATTCAGAGCTGGAAGGGATGTTAGAGATCATCCAGTCTTACATTTTACAGATGAAGAATTGACCCTCACGTCCTGTAACTTTCCTGTTAAAAGATGTCGCCTCTCAAGTGAATTAGTCATGCCTATGGTCCCTTCTTCCTCTCAGGTATTATAGCTATAACATTATGAGGCAGACAGCCAATGCTTTTACTCTCCTCCCCAAATGGATGCATAGAATACTGAACAGTGTAGCAGAATGAGTACTTAGGATAGATCTCAGTTCAAATCCTACCAATGATGCTTTCTAAATGACTGATCATTTAGATCAAAGATTTACTTTCTAAATCTAACTTTTCTCATCTATAATATGGGATAATAATACCTACATAACTTATGCTGATTTTTGGAGGAAATAAGAACAAATGAATAGCATTTTGCCCACCTGAAAGCATTATATAAAAGTGAGTTCTTTTAATATTACCCCAGAGGGACCTGGGACAGGGACCCAGTGTTCTCTGAATGCTGAGCTCTTGGTTCTTTGTCTTGCTCAACAAATATTCCTTTAAAAAAACCAAACGTTGAAGCTTTACATAAATTTCCTCTTTTCATAGGCTGTATGTGCGTAATTACTGTCTGATTAGCTCCCAGGTTCGAGATTTAATGAGGCTGGGTTGATGAGTTGGATACCTGTGTGGGCTGGTAAAGGTTCAGAGAACCACAAACACTTCAATGATTGAAAGTCCCCCAGAGACCCTCTGCTCCAACGAGAGCTCACCGGGAATCCTGTGTGAAAGGTATGTGACAAGGGCTATTCTAGGCTTCCCTTCAAATGGGAGAGCTCAGGACCTTCCAAGACAGCTCATCTCATTTCCAAGAAGCCCTAATCTAGAGCAATATTTTCTGGACTCAAGTGTCAATTTGGCTCTTTGAAACTTCAACATAGGCTTGTGGGTGGGCCTTTGGGGGGAGAAATAGGACAAGCCTCAGTGCTCTTGCACATGGCTACTCCTTTCTTGCCTTCACTTTAAGCTGAAAACTGTGAGTTCATTTATTCTGTTCTATTACCATAGACTGAGCTGATATCTTACAAATGTACAAATATTGGGGGTGGAGATTGAGGATGAGAGAGAGAGAAAGACAGAGACAGAGAGAGAGAGAGACAGAGACAGACACACAGAGACATAGAGAGACACAGAGACAAAGAAAGACACAGACACAGACAAACAGAGAGACATGGGGACAGAGGGAAAGTCACAGAAAAAGACAGAGAGAGACAGAGAGGAAGAGACAGAGATTGAGTCAAAGACAGAGATTTAACCACAGAGACAGATCCACAGAAAGAGCCGCATAAAGAGAGACAGAGATAGAGAAACACAGTGGCAGAGACATAGACACAAACAGAGAGAAAAAACACAGAGACAGAGGTAGAGTCAGAGGCAGATACTTAGCCTTAGAGACAGAGCCACAGAGAGAGCCATAGAAATAGTGACAGAGACAGAGACAAAAATACAGAGAGACAAAGACACAGATGGAAGCAGAGGCAGAACCAAAGGCAAAGAGAGATGATTGAAGACAAACATAATACTTACACTAAAAAAGGCAATGTTTTACTAGTGGTGGGTCAATAGTGATGTCCTTAATAATCGACAGAATTTTATAGCATCTCCTTAAAGGCAAGGACCATCTTTTGTCTTTGCATCCCCAGTGTCTGGCAGAATACTTGACACATAATAGATGCGCCATAATAAACTACTTGTTGATTCATTACAGTAATTTATGTCTATGACAGGATTTCACATGCATCTATAAGAACCAGAGCCTTCTCTGTCCACCAAAGCAGCTAGTCAAGTCTTAGAAAGTTGTCTGGGAAAAGTTAAGCTGCTTGCCCATGGTCATATGACTATTATTTGTCAGAGGCAGAGTTTGAACTCAAGTTTTCCTGACTCCCAAGTCCAGTATTCTAACAGCATGATATAATGAAGAGAAGACCACCTTTGATGCCTAGTATCAGAAGATAACCTGGGTTCAACCCTGTTTCCGACATATTCTACCAGGGGTTAGAACCTGTGGCTTCAAGACCACATGCAGCCCTTTAGGACTTCAAGTTTGACACTTTGACCAAACCCGAACTTCACAGAACAAATCCTCTTAATAAAAATCCCCTTAATAAAAAGATTTGTTCTGTTAAACTGTTAAGCTGTTGAGCAAGTTGGGGATGCCAAGAATATCATAAATTATACAAATAGTTGACAATCTGAATCATTGTAGAGTTTTCACACTTGAAATTTCCTATACTAATGAAGTCCCAGTTCTGGATTTTTAAAAGTACACACATACACACACATACATCCTCTCTATCCTGATTCTCAGGTCCTTTATCCTTCCCTAACCTTTCCTTCTGCCTATTAGATATCTCAAACTTGATGTCCCATAGACACCTGAAACTCAACATGTGCAAAACTTTGTGAGGAACTATCTTTCCCCCCAAATCCTCTCCCCTTCCAAATTTCTTGATTACTATTGAGGGTAATCCCATCCCGCCAGTCACCCAGGCTCACCACCTAGGTGCCATTGTTGACTCTTCACTCTCTCTTACCACCCCTCCCCTCTATCCAATCTATTGCCAAAGATTCTTGATTTTATTGCAATATCTCTCGCATTTGCACCCCACTCTGGTGCCTGTTCTCAGACTTTCACAATTGAAATACTGCAGTAGTTTGCTGGTTGGTATGCCTGATGCCAATCTCTCCTTAATTTAGTCCTTCCCTTACTCAGCTGTCAAAACGATCTTCCTAAAGTGAAGGTCTGAACACGTCGCCCTGCCCCCCACTCATAAACCTCCGTTGGCTCCCTTACACCTCCAGGACCAAATATAAAATCCTCCGTTAGGCATTCCAAGCCATTCATAATCTTGCCTCCTCACTCGAGTTCTCTTCCACCTTCCACTTTCCATCCTCCACTGATCCGGTGACACTAGCCTCTTTACTATTCATGAATGACACAACACAATCCATTTCCTGATTGGGTATTTTCTCCTGCTCTCCTCTGTGCTTGGAATGCTCTTCATCTCTACCTCCTGGTTTCCCTGGCTGTCTTCAAGTCCTAGATAAAATTCTTCTCCAGGCAGCCTTTTCCCATCTCTCTTCATTCTTGTACCTTTCTGCTCTTCATTATTTCCAATTTATCCTGGATATAGCTTTTTTTTGCATATTGTCTCTCCCCTCCCCCCATGAGAATGTGAGATCCTCAAGAACAGGGACTGTCTTTTGACTTTATTTGTATCACCAGCTTTTAATAGTGCCTGGCATATAGTAGGCATTTAAAAATATTTATTGACTGACTGACATACATGTGTGTCATATTTGTTATATCTTCACTAACTTCCAATTGAATTAGCCATTTGCTTCATTTATGAATTTAAAAAAAAATCCTGACTCAGAGCAAGAGTGCCTAGGCTTCATCTGGCTGCCAGAGCAGTCCATGACCCCAGAAAGGTGAAGAATACTTTTTCTTCCTTCAACCTTGTCACCTTACAGATGAAGAGAGTGACATTCAGGGAAGTGTAGTGACTTTCTTGTCTGAGGTCACAAATGGGTAAAAGTGGGGTTAAAAGGCAGGGTCTTTAGCTCCACATCCATCCTTCTTTCTACCACTCACTCCATGCTACCTTCCTATTAGGTTTATTGATAGGAAAATCTAATCTATGGGTCTTGCCATAATTGCTAATTTAAAATGCACAATCAGGCATCTGTTTATTTGCGTTTTATCACTTTATTATATGCATTTTCCTCCTAGGTACTCTCCAGTGGCTGCTCCTTTTGTTCCAATGAAAGGCAGAGTGTAAAAGAGCAGAGGAAAGTCATGGTTGCCATGGAAACCACTCAAAATTCATGAAAGGGGCTGATTTTATGCTTCATTTCACTTGAGCCCACAATAGCCACAGAGATTTCCCTCCATCTCTCAGAGGTAGGTAGTTTGAGAGGAGGTAGGTGAAGTTATTGTAGCCAGATTTGGCTGAGGTCAGAAACCCACTCTTCATGGGTGGTGGGAATGGCCTTCACGTATTGGGTTTTCATTTATGTTCAGCCCCACTTGGTCTTTGTTTGCTCCTGATTATCTCACAGTGAATGTAAATAACAATTGTTTGCATTTTGGCCAGAAACCCTGAGAGTCTTCCCTTGTGAAATTGATATATTTTTTTTTCTGTTTTCAACTTTGTAAAGAGGCCATTCTCTGCCTCATTTCTTATCTAGCCTTAATCAGTGACTGGGTGCTGCCTCAGTCAAACTGAGACCTGTTAAAGACTTTAGGTTAAAAAGGCCAAGGTCTCCACTGTATCTGGGGCCATCTCCAGTCATCCTGGTCTCTATCTCATCAGTGGACCCAGATGGCTTTGGAAGATAAAGTGATGCTGGTGACTTTGCACAGCCCTCCCTCACTTAAATCCAATTCACTTACAAGTCATGGTATCACTTCTCTGATGTCATGGTCCTCTTTGATAATGAAGGACAAACAACAACAATGTTTAGCCTATTTTTTAATCCATGCCAGGTGGTGACAATGCATAAACACAGGCTACAGGACTGATGTCCAAGCACATAAGGGACTCACCAGGGACCTCAATCCCAGTTAATGAGGTTAGATCACCAGGGGTCATTGCATCAGTAGATTCAGAGAATCAGTGATCTGGGCATTGAAAAGACCTCAGAGGTCGTGTAGTCCAACCTTTTCTCTTTCATTTTAAAAGAGAACTAGAGCCTAGGGAGGGAAAGAATATTGCCAAAGGCCACATAGATCTGGGGGTTAAGGAGACGGTTCAGAGGAGTTCTCCTTTCATGTGAGCAACGGAAGCAACAAGATGGAAGAGAGAAGTTTCAATTGTTCTGCTTAGCCCCAGAGGGCAGAACCAGGAGCAATAGGTTGAAGATAACAAGAAGCAATCAGTGGAAGTAGGTTTGAAAGACAGGGTAGCATAAGAGAAAGAGACTTGAGAAAGTTGCCTAGGTACACCGAGGAAGTACAGAGCCTGTATGTGTTAGGGGCTCTCCATCTATTACATCATATTGACTTTTGAGGTAAATGAGGGTAATGTTATCCCATTTTATAGATGATGAAACCAAGGCTCAGAGAGGATAAGGAAATCACCAAAGATCACACACTTAAGTGAGATGGTATTTGAACCCTTTTCTTCCTAACTTTAAATGAGTAATGAGGAATATTTTATACCATTTTATATCATTTTTATAATTTCAATAAGACCCAGAGACTGAACTAATCAGAGGAAGTATCTGGACCTAACAGCTTCTTTGTTCTCTGAGCGACTCAGAAAATGCCTCTTCTTTTGTGTCAACAAGCCCAGATGGAGCATTCCTTCCTCTGTCCAGGACCATTAATAAGGGTGAGAACCCTGACCCCAGACACTATCTTGAATTATGTGACTTTTTCTTATCTTAATATTTTATGCTCATATACTATGTTATGGAATGTTAATGGTAAATTAAACGCAGAGGTCCTGGGTTGTAATTCCAATTGACACTTTGTCAACTATCCTGACATATTGTATTTACAACCTACTCCATTAAGTAAAATCCTTGTCTTGTATGGTTAAACATACATGGGGATCATAAAAGTGAAGTAATACAGACATGCTGAGTCTGTTAAAGAAAAATGTATATATGCTTTCTCATCTCTTTGTTCAGGCAGTCAGACCCTTTGTCTGACTCCATGCATGCATGTCCATTATGCTTAAGGGAATAAATAAATTAAGTAATATGAATTTTTCTATCACCTAGCTCTGTTTGTCTCCTTTAACCAAACTTCTCAGGTTAATAGTACTCAATCTACTGGGCATCTAGATGGCACAATTGGATAAAGTGCTCATCCTGGAGTCGGGAAGACCTGAGTTCAAATCTGGGCTTAGACACTTAGCTGTATGACCCTGGGCAAGTCATTTAACCCCATTTACCTTAGTTTCCTCATCCGAAAAATGAGCTGGAGAAGGAATGGCAAGCCTCTTCAGTGTCTTTGCCAAGAAAACTCAAATGGGGTCACGAAGAGTTGGACATGACTGAAAACTACTGAGCAATAATGATGACAGCACAATGTACTATTCTATCACACTTCAGGCTGTTGGAAGAAAAATAAAAATAGCTAATATTTAAATCACTCTTTAAAATTCAGAAAGTGAGCTCCTCATCCCAACCTTATGAAGAAGAAAGGCCTCACACCTACTGCCATTCCATGCCCTGCATCATCTTTTGCTGCTCAGAAAACCCATGGTAGGAACAGTATCTTTCATATAGGCTAGGCTAACTTTTTTTCCTTAAAAGGTATTGAAAGTATCCTCAAGACTTAATTGGTGTAGCTTCCTGGAAGCCCAGATAAAAAAATCCTATTGGTGGCCAATTTAGCTTCAGGCTTCTGAACCATGAACCAGGATGGTCAGCATGGAGGCAGGGAAGCTCTGCCAACTTTCTCAAAGGTGTTTTCTTGCTAAGCATTTTTTTTTCTATTCTATGGCCACATAAACCTCCATTTATTAATTTTCCAGACGATCTAAGAGTGTCTTGGATCTGAATTATCAGACTAGTCTAAATCAAGTCTGACCTACAACAACGTGTCTACTGCCAGAACATCCCTGGCTCCAGGTTGGGAGCTTTCCCAAGGTTATGCCATTTTTCTTAGTATAGAACCACCTGCAAACTCAAGAGCAAATTCAATTTGCCTCTGAATTTTTTCTCAATTATTCTCCAAATGTAGCTGACCTTTATTCTTAGTCCTAAGGTAGTCAGATTTGTGATTTGGACTTTCCACATGTATTTGAGGTTTTCATCCTAATCAATTCCAATCAATCTTTTTTTTGGGGGGGGGGAGTTCCACAGCTCTTTGAGATTCATTTGTCTTTGTTTCTTTTTGAGTTAGCCAACTTGTCCTATTAGGTAAGTTTAAACTTCCATTTGGATTCCTCCGTGTATTGTTAGGGATACATTAGAGAAAAAGTTATAGGTAGTTCTATTTACTAGAAGGGCCTATATAGTAATTTTTACTCTGAACACTTTGGTTTCTCACCTGAGGGTAAGAGAGGAGGACTTTCATTTTAGTGGAGAGTAAGGCATGACCTTTTCTTCCATAGAGGTTGGAAAGGCCTTCTGTAATAGCTAATGATAACTAAACTTTATGTAGTTCAAATCTGGCCTCAGACACTTCCTAGCAGTGTGACCCTGGGCAAATCACTTGACTGTTTGCCTCAGTTTTCTCATCTGTAAAATGAGCTGGAGAAGGAAATGGCAAACTCCTCCAGCATCTTTTCCAAGAAAACTGCAAATGAGGTCATGAAGAGTTGGAAATGACTCACCAATAATATATAGGTCTTTAGTGTGCACAAAATGTTGTGTGTATATAATCCTGCTTGATCCCCACAACTTCCCTGTGAGATAGGTGCTTTTATTACTCCCATTTGGCAGTTGAAAAAAGTGATTGTTATTCAGTTATGTCTGACTCACTGTAACCCCATTTGGGGTTTTCTTGGCAAAGATACTGCAGTGGTTTGCCATTTCCTTCCCCAGCTCATTTTAAAGATGAGGAAACTGAAGCAAACAGGGTTAAGTGATTTGCCCAGGGTCACACAGCTAGTAAATGTCTGAAGCCAGATTTGAACTCAGAAAGATGAGTATTCCTGACTGCAGGACCCTCACTCTACTGTGCCACCTAGCTGTCCCTGAAAAAAGTAGAGGCTAACTGCAGTGCTCAGGGTCAGACAGCTGGTAAGCATTTGGTAAGCAGGATTTGAGTCTAGAATCCAGGAGCATACTGGAACCAGCTTCAACTGACTCTCACAAGCTGATAGTTAAATTTTCAGTGTGAGCATTTACACCCCAGAAATCCACAAATGCTATATTAGGTTTTGATTTCTTGTTTTGTTGATTGGCGAGACTTAAGAAAGTGATGGGGAAAATGTAATGTGACTCTAGAATCAGTCTGTCCATTACACTGTCCAGCCCCCTTCATGTAGAAGATAGCAATTAAGTCGAGTCTTGTAGGAAACCATTAGACAATTCAACTGAATGGGCACCTATCATGGACCAGATGCCATGGTAGATACAAAGACAAAAATAAGAATAGCCCCTGTCTTCAAGGAGCTTATATTCTGGGGGTGCTGGTGGTGGTGATAAGGAATGGGTGGGAATATATATGAAGTGAATACCAAATAATTGGGTGGGATAAAGAAAGCAATTTTTTCAGCAACTCAGCCCACTATTTCGTGCTCAGCTTTTATGATAATTGCAAGAAGGTGATTTAAACTGGTTCGTTGAGACACAGCTTCAATTAAAATCAAGGAAGTTTAGGATTAGAATGGATTTTTTTAGAGGTCACAAGTCTATTTTCTAAAGAAAATTCCTAATAAAGAAATAATTCTCTGGGCTATTCCTTCTGATCCCTCAGGTGTCAAAAATCCCAAATGAAGCATCCCATTGAGGTAATGTGTTTATTTGCAAATTACATTTTGACTGTGCTTCTAAGAAGAACATATCAGCACCACACATGAACTAGGTAAAACTACGTTAGATGTTTGTATAGAACGCTCGTATATTATCTTTGGAAATACAGCAGTAACCATAAAACATCAAATAAACATTGCACATCCCTCACGCGTCACTGTAGAATAAATCCTCAGGGCTTTGGCCTTTCGTTGCTTCAGAACAAGAGAACAAAAATGACAGCTGGATCTAACTTTGTGAGGATGGATCTCTCTCTTTCTCTCCTTTTTTCCTAGGGCACCCGGTTTAGGGGAATTTAATAATTAATGTAACTGGCACCTACCAGGAGCTCAAAGCACTGTGGGTGTAGCCTGCTTCTCCATGGCAAGTGAATTAAAAATCCTGAAATAGATAGGCCTGGTTTAGTTCCCTGGTATAGGTAACTTGCTGAATGAGGCATGGCTCCCCCAAAACAAGCCTGGAGTCTCCACAAGGTAGACGTTATTCTTCTACATTGCAGGTGCTTCCTTCGGTTCAGTCTGCAGAGGTGGAATGTGAGAAATGACCTGTTTTATTTGGTTCCATGGACAATCTGTAAAAATAAGGCATCCCCCCTTGGTTATTTTTTCCCTTCCCTTTTTTCCCTAGGAGTTGCCCTAGATTGTGCAAACATAATGTGCAGGACCAAATTCTTGTTCATTCCTTTCTGGTCATATAATGACTTACAGTTTCCATTTTACTGAAACTGTGTAGACATGAGGGGGAAAAAAAAACTCTTTGAAAAACTGCTCCAATAATCAGTGATTTGATCATAGCTCATCTGCAATATACCCTGCTTGTACGTAGCTGTTTGCATGTTGTCTGCCTCCTTAGACCGAGTATTTGTTTTGTCTTTGATTGTATCCCCAGCACTTAGCACAGTGTGTGGCACGTAGTAGGACATTATTAAATACTTGTTGAATGACTGTCTAAGCTTTAAGTTATGGCAAAGTACCCAGAACCGTAATTAGCAATTTTGAGTCCCAAGTGAGGCAAGCAGCATGGAGAGTTCTTTCAAACTAGCTTTTACGATGATTCAGTAAAAGTTAGAGAGAAAAAATCCTTGGACCTTAGAACATTACCCTACTGTAAGAAGACAGAGACCCTTAGAAAATAGGGGCCTATTTCTGAGAGAGAGAGAGAGAGAGAGAGAGAGAGAGAGAGAGAGAGAGAGAGAGAGAGAGAGAGGCCCCTATGTGTAAGTAGGGGGCAAACTTCTGGCTTGTAATCTCTGAAAGAAGGAAGAGTATCATATGCTTTTTTTTTCTATTTTCAATAACTATTGTTGCTAACTAGATGCTATTATTTTTGTGCATGGAAGGAATAACCATCATCATTCTTTAAATTTTGCCACTCTGGGGTAATACCCAATTTCTCTGTCTTAGTTACAGCTCTGCCTGCATCTCTCTGGATCTCTTAGAGCCTCTTCTGCAATACATATGTCTGCCTCGTGTTTGTTTTCAATTCTTCATTCCCTATTCTCCATTTTCTTTCCTTCCTTCTAATCCTACTATTTCCCTCTTTCATACTGTCAGTTGTGAGGGCTTACGGAAAATTATGTCAAAATTTGGTTGCCTGGAGACAAGTTCATCAGCATCATACGTCAATTTCAGGCCTTTGTTTCCTTGATTAGATTGAGAGTCCTCGGTGACTTCCTTGCCTCAGGGGAAGGCCTAGTTTACATATGAGTTTGAGTGACATGTTTGGGACATCAAAGGCTTTTAGATCACATGGGTTTAAGTCATCTCTTTGTGATGATTCTAGGTCACGTGGGTGAGTTGCATGTGTGTGAGTCACCCCTGACCCTGAAAAAGATATAAAACCAGGGGTTGGCTTTCTCTTTTTTTGGAGCTCTTATCCACAGCAGTGGTGGAGCGAGACTCTGGGCCAGCCCTTGTTATGAGCTCCCAGGCTGAACTTAAATGTTGGTAACTATGAATTGTATTTGGTCTGTCTGTTGATGTTTGTAATTTGTTTGTATTTACTCCAAAGTTCAGGGTGCTGGCTTTTCCCCCTGAACTAAGTGAATGGTATTTGTATGGTGAATTTAAAGTAAACTTGTCAACCCCTTAACATTGCTTTCCTTAGTAAAGCAGATCAAAAGAACATGTGCTTTTGCAGCGTGCTGGTAGCGTTCTTGTTGTTGGGCTTGTGTTGGTTTTTTACCCCAACAATAGCTGCTAGCCAGATTGTTGAAACAAATAGACAATGCTCTTGTGCCTTCTCAGTCGCCAGTGGAGTGAAACAAGGCTGTGTCCTTTCTCCCATGCTTTTTAGCATGTTTTCAGCCACGTTGTCAAATGGTTTCAATGAGGATGAACATGGCATCAAGGTCAGCTATTGCATTGCTGGTAAATTCTTCAACTTGAAAAGGCTGCCAGCCAAGACCAAAGTGGAGGGAGTGTTTGTGCATGATTTCCTGTTTGCAGATGATTATGCACTCAATGCAGCCTCTGAAGCTGAGATGCAACAAAGTATGGATCAATTTTATGCTGCTTGTGCTAATTTTGGCCTGCCGATTAACCCCAAGAAAACACAGAAAACATCAGCCACCACCACACCATACATATAGGGAACCATCAGTTTCAGCAAATGGAGAAATTTTGAATGCTGTAGATAAGTTCACTTACCTTGGTGGTGTACTTTCCAGGGATGTACACATTGGTAATGAGATTGACACATGCATTGCCAGAGCTAGCTCAGTGTTTGGGACGCTTCAGAGGAAAGTGTGGGAGAGAAGACTAATTAGACTGACTACCAAACTGTAGATCTACAGAGCCATTGTGCTGTATGCCTCATTGCTGTATGTCTATGAAACCCTCACTTCAGAGAGTGCAACTCCAATGGGCTGGCCATGTTGTTTGAATACAAAACATATACTTACCAAAAAGACTATTTTATGGAGAACTCACACAGGGCAAGTGTTCTCATGCGGTCAGAAGAAGTGATACAAGAACACTCTCAAGGTCTCTCTTCAGAACTTTAGAATCAATTGTGTGACACAGGAGACCCAGGCACAGGATCTCCCAGCATGGTGTGCCCATATCAGAGAAGGTGCTGTGCTCTATGAGCAAAGCAGAATTGAAGCAGCTCAGAAGAAATGTGAGAATCCACCTCAAATGTTCACATGGACTATTGTCCCCGACCTGTGGAAGAATGTTCCAAGCTCGAATTGGTCTGATCAGCCACAGCCACACAAATTATAACTTGACTGTAGCATAATGATGTCATTTTCATCCTCTTTGAGAATAAAAGGCAACAACCAACCATCCAACTGTTTTCCCTAATCCTCTCCAAATAGTTTCCTTATTGGGCTCCTGATCCATCCTTTACCTTCCCTATACCCTTAAGTCCAATACTTCTTCCTCTTACCTCATATTAGGTCCACCAGATGAGTACCTGAAATGTATAAAAGTGTTTAAAATGTAAAATCTAAGGAGATTGGTGAAGGAGCTTGGGATATTGGAACATCATGTCAAATTGTCAGTAGTGTGGGCAACCATCCCTTCTAATCCCCTTCCTCCCTCCTCCTCCTCCCGCCCCCTCCACTCACATATGTACTTCCTTACTTTGAATCCTCACTTGAAGTAAGCATCAGAGGCAGGATTCGAGTTCAGGTCTTCTTCATTACAAGTCCAACACTGTTGTAGTGGCAAATAATGTGGGACTTTTTGTTGTCTTTTGTTTTGGAGTGCTTTTCAGCACTAAGGCAATCAAGTGACCTTGAGTCCAGCCTTTGATTGAATTGAGAGTCTTTGATGGCCTACCTGAATCACAAGAAATCTTAAGTCACATGAGTTTGAGTCACATTATTGTGATGCCCTCTGACCCTGAAGAAGTGTGTATATACTCTGAGGTTAGCATTTTGTTTGGGGATCACTCATTAGAAGAGTGTTCCTGCAGTTTGGCCAGATGAAATTCTGGCTCGCCATTAAGGAGTGCCTCCACCCTCCCCTCCCCCCTGTATTATGAAGGCAGAGTTTATGATTTCAAAGAGAATCATATATATGTCTGAACGGTTCAGAACCGCAGGATATGAGGAATTCTCTAAGTAGAAGGCAGAAGAATTAAAGCATTTATTCAAGCTTCAAAGTAACAGACCCACGAACCAGCTTCTGCATTTTGATATTTCAATCAAAAGCTTCCAGGCCCAATAAGTCCGCCTCACAAGAGTAACCAGGAGGACACAGAAAAGCATTATGGTATTAAAGCAAATCACATTCATGCTTCCCTTCTCCAGTAAGAAGATTACCCACTGGCCTCAAGTCCTTGCTTGGTAGTCCTGGGTCCACATGCGGGTCAGCGGTGCTACCTGAAGCTCTTGCCTCAGCTTTATCTTCAGCTTGGGCTGTAGCTGCCTTTGGCTCCAAGAGAAATCAATCTTCAAGCTGTCTTCTCTCGTGTTATAGAGTTTTTGACGTCATCAAGCGTCATCTGAATGACCAGAGCTTATTCGTTCTTGAGTTGGCCCCTCCCCTTAGGACCCTGGGAGGTTCACATCCACATAGATTAGGTTAACACCTAATAGGGCATGGCTCTGGAGTTAACACCTCCTCTTAGCCAGCCCCACCTTGGGCCCCACCCCAGTCACCAATCCACACCCACATAGG
>JAQQSZ010005968.1:0-13728 GCA_028646595.1 Phalanger gymnotis | reverse complement strand
ATTTTTCTAGTGAAGAAGAAACATGGTGCATTTGGGGGAAAAAGTAATTTATTTTGGCTTCTATACTGAGCATATAAATGTTAGAAAAAATGAGATAAAGATGGAGCAATAGGGTAAGGTCATATTTTCAAGAGTCCTCAACATTAAGAAAGGGAGTTTGTATATATTGATATATAATAGGTAATCAATGAAGATATTATTTCAGTCAAAATAGTGGAATCATCAATATATCAATTCCACCAAAGTGGAAATCATTCACACAGTTGGATAATAGATGAATTGATGGGGGATGGGGATGGAAAAGCAAAGATATTAGGAAGCTGAGTGTTAATGATTGATTTTATTAGATAGCTATCAGCAGAAACATAAAATCAGGATAGGTGTGAGAGACATTAAGGGATTGAAATTGACAGAACAATGTTAGTCCTTGGTATGAATGGTAGGGAAACAGGAAGAGTCAAAGATAACTCCAATCTTAAACAAAAAAAGTGATATTAGTGGCAAAGTGGGTAAAAAAAAAAACAATGGAAATAGGAAGAATAAATACATGAGGGAGACAAATTCCTTAAGAAAATAGTGAGTTTGATTTCCTTATGACACCTACTGATAAAGATGTTATGAATAGTGGGATGTACATATTTGGAACTTAGAAGAGTGAGTAGTATTGGAGATATGGGAGTTATTTGCTGAAAGGTGGTAGTTAAATTCATGGTAATGAATGAATAGGGCAAGGGAAATCGTGTAAAGGGAGAACAGAAGAGAGCAGAGGACAGACTCTTGAACACCCACATTAAGTATCTGAAAAAAGGATGAAGAGATAGAAAAAGAGGTTAAAGAAATAGGACAGGGAATAATGATGTGTTATATTTGGAGTTTAAGGAAGAAAGGTTTTCTTCTAGAGGGATTTGTCTATTGCGTAACATGATACAGAAAAGTAAAGAAGAATGGATATTGAAAAAAAGGCAGAGCTAAGAATAGCCTAGGGCAATTGTAACTTTACCTCAAGACATCAAAAGTTGGTGGGCACAAGTTATTAGATTTAGCTCTTAAGATGTGTTGAAACCTCAACACATGGTGCCTAACCTCATCAAGGCCACAGTAAGAGGAAGAGAAGAACCTCCTGAGTTATTCTAAATAATTCACACTAACAAAAGATGAATTGGTATCTGTTGATTTATCTAGGAATGCAGAATGCTCTGTTACAATCTTCCCCACTTTAGAGCTTTATGGGGAAAGGTTAATTTTACTTGACTTCCTATAAAAAAGATTCAGAACTTAGTTTTTTTAGGTCCCTTCCATGTATCATGTGCTGAAATGACCTATGATTTATATTATTTGTTTTCCTTGACTATTAAATAATAACCCCAAATAATAGCCTATGGGCCTACTACAATGAACTACCTAGTTCAACTTTATTTGGACAATGATTTCTTACCTACATTCCATAACATCAGTTTGTACTAGGAATAAAAGACATATTTGCTAAGACTTTCAATGGAATCTGTGACATTCTTATCAAGAATTTAAGTAACAATTTAGACATCAATATAAATTGGAAGGAAATTTTTTTTACATAATTTTTATCAAAAGCATGGTTTCAGTTTCCATTTTTCCATTTTCCATTGTCATCCTTAAAAAATTATATCATCAATTTTATTGGGTAAGAAATAGAAAATGACACTGAAAATTATTTTTTATCATACAATGGTATATCCATTATAACTAATATATAAACAATGTGAACATAATCCAAAAATTTCAGAATATTCTATAGCATATGGATGATTGAGTATTTTAGATGCCAGGCAAAACTAGAATGAAAGAAATGTCATTTATTTTTAAAAACTTACCTTCAGTACAGGGTATTTTCTCTGTATCTTTTGATCTACCTATATGCAAAACAAACAAGTTTTGTTTCTAGCTGACATTTAAAGCACACTTTTGTCTATTGTATTTTTTCTGCTTCGATAAAACAGTTACCTAATATAATAACAGAAATTTTTCAATCTCAGCCTTGTTGAGTTTCATTGGGAATATAACAGAGACTGTCAAAAAACGAAAGTAAGAAAAATAGCACACAGCAGATTGCAGGGTAAGTGGTGAGAAAAAAATTGTTCATGGATGAGAGAAAATATTTTAAAGTACTTTTGTTTAAAAAATTGTCAGTCCTTGGCTTTTTATCAAATTACATGATGCATTAAATACTTAAGGGTTACAATTATAAAAATTAGACATAAGGTACATCCACCATGCACAAACAACTCCCCTGTGACTTCCTCATGAAATGAATAATAGCTATGCCAAAGTGCCAAGCATACCAATACAATTGATTTCTTAGCTCATATCCTGCAATGTGGACATATGAAAAAGGCTTAATTTGATAAAATAAATAGTAGGTGGATTTCATCACAATAAAAAGAAGTGATGCTCTGATGAATACTGATAGGAGATTTGGACCATCCCAAAAACTAATTGTCATAACATTCAATGTGAAATACAAAGTATAGTTGGTAATAATTAAATTTCTCAAAACGAATAGATAAAAGACTTCTGGTAAGATGTCTGAGTGAGTGACTTATCCCAGGTCTCTTTTATCATATAGAAATGACTCAAATTATTTAAAAGAACACCAGGAAAAATAAGGGAAGATTACAAAAACTTTGCAAAGAATACCTAATAGAAAAACTAGCAGAAACATTAAAGCAATGAAAGTACAAATAAGACACCAACACAATAAATAAATACTGCGGGGTAGTAGATGAAATATCTAGAAAAAATGATTAGTAATCATACTTGAAGCACAATAGTTCAACTACTGAATGGTACAAATACACAAAATGAGTATTTTAGTAACTATATAAAAGAATCAGTGATGGACACTAACAATAATAATAATTAATATGGAATTTATTGCTCTTAAAATATTTGAATACAATTGTAATTTTTAAAATTAATGATAGGAAATCTTAATAAACCTAATAAAAGATGGATAGACAGAATTTCCTAGAGGAGAAAAATGAGAAGTTGGAAGAATTGAATAAATAAGTACATATGCATATGTGTGTATATATGCTACATATATGTATATATAAACACATATATATGCATATAGATAGATAGAGGGAGAGAGACAGAGAGAGAGATAGAGAGACAGAGACAGAGACAGAGACAGAGACAGAGACAGATACAGAGACAGAGAGAATTAGGAAACTATAGGTGAAATCATTTATAGAAAGAAATAAAGAGATGGAAAGACAGGAATGATAGGAAGAAAGTACTTATATGATTATACATCTAAATCTGAAATATACCTCTCCCATGAAGCTGCACATGTCCATCTGGAAAGATAATGTCACAGTGTAGAAAATCACAGGCTACCCTGATCATCCATGCTGTAAGGAATTTCTGAACTGAGTTGAATTGACTTGTATAGTAACGACAGTGTCAATGATCCAGGAGACCATTGTAAAAGGAATAGAAAGGATCACAGAATCTTAGAGCTTAAAGGGATTTGCTGTTGTTGTTTAATCATTTTCAGTCATGTCTAATTATTTGTGACCCCTGTGGGGTTTTCTTGGCAAAGATATTTGAGTGTTTTACCATTTCCTTCTCCAACGAATTACCACAAGGCCTTTTGGAGTCATCTAATCAAATGTATCACCCACTGTATGAGTCTTTTCTATAGCATTCCTCCCAGGTTGATATTATTCCAGTAATGATGTGCTCACTGTCTCAATACTTATTACTTGGAAAGACAGTCGTTTCCTTCAGCCTTAGTGCATTAGCATACTAGCAAAAATTATTTTAGTGGATTGGCTAATTGTGGCATTGGAAGTTCTCATAGGTTCTAGAAAAAAAATTCACTTCAATTTCAGTGTAGAGACACAAAATATTCTTGGATAACTGAGGAATTAGCATGAAAACAAAAGGAAAAGAGTGAATTCTTGCCTGTACTCCCATAACTGATCACCTGGTGTGGGCACTAAAAGAGTGCTTTAAAAGATGAGAGGGTACTAAGAAAGGTATGGGTATTATTAATCTTTTTTTTCAGTCTCTTGACTTTCTTTTACTCTTTTCTCTCATGGAGTCATAAACTTCAGTTTGGTTCATTTTAATTTTCAAGAATTATGTCTCTAGGGTAAGGCTTTGTACCTCTTCTGCTAAGTAGGTTGTTAAATTGCTTTCCATGTCTTTGCATCTAAATTCTCATTTCTTTGCTATTTTCCCTCTATTCTCTATGTCGTTAATGATGTGATTTTGAACTAAAAAACGTCTCTATTTCTTCTAGGAATTATAATTGATCTCATATTAAAGCTGTATTTTTCTTTTAGGCTTTGTTGTAGGTATTTTTGAGCAATTCTCTTCTTCATTTTTACCTATGAAATATCTGTCATTGTAATAGGTTTTTAGCTTTTTTTTTAGTTTATTCATTTTTTTTTCCATTCTTGCTTTCCTGGATTGGGACTTTGTGTCAGGGAATTAGAGACAAACTCTTCGTATTACTGGCAAGTCTTTTCTAGTCTTAGAGCATACTGGATTTTCTTATCTGGGGTCTTGCTACTGCATACTTTAAGTACTGATTGTTCTGTTCTTCAGGTATCATAAGGAGAGCTTAAGGTGAGAGATGGTAAACATTCAGTGGGCCTATATAGTCATATCAAAAGAAGAGTGTGATTGCTGCCTTCCCGGCTTTCCAGGCTCCATGCCCTAGCTACTATAAATGACATTTCCCATTGGTTGGTGTTCTAGTAGACAATAGTGGTGTCCTAACTCCTGTCAGTGATATGGATGGCTCAGCAGCTTCAGAGCAACCATCTTATTGTATCAGAGCAGTGGCCTGGTTCCCCAATCAGGAGTTGCTGCTTTCGTAGCAAGGTTCTGGGCCCAGAGTTCATTCCATGATCCAGCCGTGTGAGAGCTGGAACTGATGGCTCCACATCATGTTCAGTCATGTTCTGGGCCTGGGATTGAGTTTAGGATTTGCTCTGGGCAACGTTGCATTGGCTTAGCTGCAAGTTATGAGAGCTGAATCTCTGAACCTGGTCTCTTTGGGAAATTCTGTTCCACGAACTTGGAACTTGGACTGAGACAAGTTCTCACTGCTGGTTAAAGCAAAGTTGTGGGAAGTGATTCCATGATCTTGGCCCCGCTTTGGTCCATGTTTCTTGTCCTAAGCCCTCTTATATAACTTAAAATTGTCATCTTCAGTGGAAACTACTGCTGTAGTTTCGTCTTTGATTTCCTAGTCACTACTGGGTCTCTCCTTTTTAAGTCCTTAGTGGAGTAGTTGTGAGGGGAGACCTACTATGCTACTTCCTCCTACTCAGCTATCTTGGCTTATTATCTAACAATAAATGATCAAAAAATAGTAATATCTGTCCCTCTTGCCTTCATTGCTTTAAGGTATTCATTTTCTTCCTGTATTGTTTCTATCCCTAGTCAATTTTCTTTCTGCAAAATGTATTACTGGAATATATGCTGTTTGTTCATAGGAGTATTGCTCTCCTGAGCGACGTTCAAAAGTTTGAAAGCAACTACACCACTGCTATTTTTTTAGGCCTGGTTAATATAGCTTTTTGGGAACTCTAGTCTGAACTTTATTGTTAATCCTCATTGTCAGTATAAGTACTCTTTCATTAGGTGTCTTTTGGGTTATAGCATAAGACATTGCTTTTATTTCCTTTAGGTGTAAATGTAGATACCTGATTTATTATTTATTTATTTATTATAAATGCATGATTATATTTATTATCTGTGATTTAAAAGGTAGTTATTAGTCATCTCCCTATTCACTAGACCATATATCTTTACAGCTAAATACAACATCTTAATATGTATGTGCACGTGTTAGTGTATAAATGCATTTATATGTGTACATAAATATATATGCATACATGCATATGTTACAAAATTAAAATATTTTGAGAATAAATTAACCAACATTAGGAGGAATGACAGGTTCAACTATTTTATAAATAATTCATATCAAAGAAGGAAAAATATATCTGTTAGAGTGATCTGAGCCCTATAAGAGAGAGATAGACTTGCTTCTCATCTTCAATAAATAAACATATGAAGAATTAACATGTTCATATCATCTACATCACAAAATTATATACCTCATAGAGTGACCACCAATTCAAACAACCATTACAGCATTTTTCTATGTGGTGTGGAACAGGAAAATGTCACCTACCCTTTTCTGAACAATTCTGGAAGTCATTGCAGACTCCAAGTCTTTAAGCCATTTGAAAGTTGGTTGTGAAGATGGGAACATATATGGCAAGTGACAACATTTATTTCATGTCTTACTTTTGGGATATACACTGAAACTACAACTTCATCTCAATATGACTCTTCAATCAGTACTGAGCTATAGGTCACAGATGAAACTAATAAACTAACAAATAAATACATAAACGCAGTGATCAAAACCAAAAATGAATGAATGAATGAACAAAGTGAGCAAAACCAAAAGTAAATAAATAAATAGAGCTAAACAAATAAAGTGGGAAGCCATGCTTAAAATTACCTGGTGTCTTAGTTTGAATTTTTTGCTAATATTAATTTTTCATTGATTTCAGTAATTTTATATATTCTCAACTTTTGTATGTGCTTCAATGGCACTTTTAAAATTTCTTAATGATATTTTATTTCTTCTCCCCCTCCCCCTTTTTAACATGGTATGATCTGAATCACTTTAAGTATCATTTAAAAAGGGGCAGCAAGGTGGTTCGATGAGTAGAGCACTGGCCTTGGAGTCAGGAGGACCTGAGTTCAAATCCGGCCTCAAACACTTGACAACTCACTACCAGCAGTGTGACCTTGAGCAAGTCACTTAACCCCAATTGTCCTGCCTTCCCCCTCCAAAAAAAAATTATTTAAAACTCTCTTGCCCCTATTCTTTCTACTGCTGCTTCATTCAAACAGTTCTATGTTCATTATAATTTGCACCAAAGAATGGATATAAAAAAATAATCAAAAGGAGAAGAAATTCAATTTTGTAAGGTAGCACTATGAAAAGTTTAGTGGGTAAAAATATAGGAAGTTTCATTATAAATAAATGAAAATGTCCTGGGGAATTAATTTATCCTTCTTTCCTTGATCTTTTATAATATGAAAATCAAGACTTGGCTATACTACACTCCTTTGTTTTGTTTTATTTTTAAATTTGAAACCTTCCCTTGCCCCTCCTATACAAAACAGAGCCACTACTCTAGGCTTTCCATTTTGACTTGCTGCTTGTCAATTTTGGTTTCATCACTTCATTCTGCTGTTGAGTTGACCTTCCCTTTTCCACTTAATGTAAAGAAGCCTTTCTGAACTGCCTCTTTTCAGAAGGAAAAAAAAAAGAATTAGGGTAAAACTATTACCTGCTTGGGAAATATAATTGTATTAACTTACTATCTTACTGAATTTTTCTAACCTACATATACATTATTTTCAGTATTTTAGCAGGTCAGCTAGTCTGCATGATAAATATTCAATGGAATGAGAAAATGATTCAGTTTTTTAAACAAAGTTTACAAGTCCAGTCCTATATTATGTTGAACAATAATATTTAAGCATGATTAGGAACATATGTAAATAAATATGAATATTCATGCACACATACATACAAAGATAGTTATATGATACGGAAGCCAAAAAAAAAAGTAAAATTTCCTTGAGTTCCTCTAAAACATGGGATCTGAACCTGGGGTTCATGAACTTGATGTTTTATTAAAAATACAATTGTATTACTATTTAATAAAATTTATTTCCTTTATAATCCTATGCATTTTATTTTATGAATTTAAAAGCATGTTTCTGAGAAGGGAACTACAGTCTTTACCAGACTGCCAAAGTGGTCCAAAACACGAAGGTTAAAAATATCTTCCCTAAAATCTGCTTTACTTTGGCTTGTTGATAAAATACTTCATAGCATTCTGCTATTCTTTCTATTAATTTATCTTTTGAAATAAGGATACAGCATAATAACCTTTTCTGAGGATTTTGAACAAAGGTAGTTAGCAGAGATACAGGGGATAAACATGGAGGCATACTGGTCTTGGGTCCTATAAAGCCTCTGGCAACATTTAGCTATGTTACCTCAGTCATAGAACCTTTCTGGGTCTCAGTTTCCATATCTACAAAATGACATTAAGAAAAACCTCTAGTACTCAACTCACAGGTTTATTATAAGATTTAAGCTTTAAAATTATATTCAGTGGGCCTTAGAAAAGCAATCTTCTTTCTTTGGGTCAATTTCAGATGGTATTATGGAAAATATGAGATTTATTTGCATTATTTGAAAGATGAGACTGGCCGAAGTGGGGTAGTAATAAAAATTTGAACCCTGTCATTATTCTGGCAGAATGTTTTGGACAGATGCAGCATGTAATATATAGCTCTCTGAGGTCAGATTGTCAAAAGACCCATTTGGGCCTTATTAACATTGATTAAAAGTAACATATCTTGTACTTCAAACAGAAAATTGAGATACTTAAACTTTACACCCAAGGCCAGATTTTGTTAGAAGCTAGGCAATTTACTTATTTGGAGAAAGGAAGAAGACAGATTGCATCTGCTGCAATCAGTTGTTTGTAGAGGAAGTAGTACAAACACATATTTGTTCTTATTTGTTCATACATGCATTTAGCTTGGCTGTTGTCCATCAGAAAATATAATATACGTTATCAGACTTTTAGATAGGTTCACAAAATATACCAGCTTATAATGGTTTCTTATTCTTTCTGTCCATTTCATCAAATGGAAGGTAAAGCCAAAAAAAAAAAAACTGTAGCAATAGGATGAATAATGGAACAAATTTTAAAAGGGCTTTTTAGTTCTGTTTTGGACAAGAGGAAAATACAATTAAGAAAACCTCCACTTGTGCATAGATGGAATGGTGATTATCTTAAAGGGAAAATGTACTCAGTTCTCATCTTTGCTTCTATTTTCTCTTCATAGAAAAAGAAACTTCATTTTGGAAGACTAGAATCAAAATGCTTAAAAGGAAGTCAGAAATGAAAATAAATGAGTCAATGGCAAGAGAAGGCTGGCCTCAGCGAATTCAAGTCAACATATGTGGAAAAAAAAATTGCATCCCAGTATAATAATGCTGGTGTGTAACATTTTTTAGAAACATTTAGTAATCTCTGAGAAGCAATGGGGAACCAAAAAGGTTACATGGGTCTACAAAATGACACATGGCCTGATATTTAGAAAAATGAGATGTTATTAATATTATTAATATTAATCACAAATTCAAAATACTATTGAATTATTCTCTTTCTGTCTCTCTATTTCTCTTTTACTGTTACTGAACTAAGAACCAAAAGAAACTATATTTAAAAAGTTATTATTAGATTTCAGCAAGTTATTTGACAAAATCTCATGATATCCTTGTAGACAAGATAACAGAGTTTTAGATGATTTTACATTTAATTAGATGGAAATAATTTGAAGAAGATGCCAAAAGTAGTGATGTCAACCTAGAATATTTAGAGGAATACTCCAGGAATGTCTCCTCATTTTATTTCTTGTTAGCATTTTTATCATTGGCTTTTCTTGCAAGCCTAAGAAAGTCAAGTCAAGCCTAGCCAAAAAACATAATACTGTGCTATGGACTAGAGATACAAATAATAGAATATTGGAGATACAGATATTCGAAAAGATTTCAAAAATGGAACATAGCTTCTGCCCTCAAGGAGCTTGTATTCTAATGGGAAAAGACAACACAACCTATAACATGACATTAGCAATACCCCTAGTAGCCACCTCACAGGATTGTGTCTGCTGTTCTAGGAGCCAGGTAAGAATCAATATTGAGATAAAGAATAATTTCTTCCTTTCCTTGGAACCTGTAGGGTAGCAGGGGCATATGATACATACCTAAAATCATCATACTGAATATATTGCCAGATGAAAATAAAATAATTTGTGGCATCCAAGAAGTTTGAATCGAAGGAAAGAAGGAAGGTTTCATCAAGCCAGAGTGTTGGAATGGAAAGAATACTGCATTTAGAGACAGAGGAATTCAGAAGCATACATTAATGGTTTTAAGGGACCCAGGAGTCCATTGAGTTAGACATTCTATTTTATAAATGAGGAAATTGAAGCGTAAAGAAGTTAAATGATTTTTCCCAGGGTCAAACAGATAGTAAGTATCTGAGGCATGATTTGAGCCTAGTTATTCCTGACTCTAACTACAGTGGTCTGCCCAGTGTGTCACATATGTGCTTCTTCCAAATCTTTGTTTGACCTTATAGGTTCACAAGATTAGAATCAGTAGCATGATATACTCTAACTATATCAATATCAATTAGAAATGTTGGCCACTAAAATATACATAAAAATCCCTGAGAGGCACGTATTTCCCTAGAAAACTACACGTTAACATTATATATGATTTACTATATTTTTTATTCATTTTGTTAAACGTTTCCCAGTTAATTTTTAAATTATTCCAAGGTTCTCATGAATTTTGTAGGCCAGAAAACCTGTTTCATGTCTGTGGTAATATCGGATTTTGAGGGGCACTTTTTTAAATATTTTTTGAAAAATGTGCTCCTTTGGCAGTTTTTGAAATGCTTATTGACCCTTTCATGGAATAATATTTTAAATAGTTGCAGGAAATGCTAAATTCAACTAGAGGTTAGTGAAAATATAATTTTCTTATTTTTTCATCCAGTTTCATAGACTCTATGAAAGATACACAGAGATATAGGGGTTAATGGATAAGAGCTCCTGACTTAGATTGATGAAGGTAACATTTCAAATCCCACTTCAGGTACTTACTAGTTGTATGACCCTGGACAAGTCATTAACCCAAACTTTGAAAAAAAATGGGGGTATTATTTAACTTTATAGCCTTTAAGATTCTTTGCAACTATCTATATAATCTTTCTGTAAAAGAATTTTCAGAATTACTTAACCTAATTCTTAGATTTTAAATACGAGTAAATTGAACCTCAATAAGTGAAGTGACTTTCTCAAAGTGACACTGGTAGTAAGTGGCAAATTTTGGAGGAAAATCTAGGTCCTCTAATCCCACATTCAATTCTCATTACTACTTCAGGGCCAGTGCTCTACTCACTGAGCCACCTACCTGCCCGTATTTCAAATTTTTAAGCCTCAGTTTTCCCATCTTTAAAATATGGTGCAGCAAGGGTGAACTATACAATGTCTTTGATTGCTAATAGCATTCAATCTGAGTCTACAAAGATATTAGGAGGTCCTTCTTGAGTTAGGTGCTGAGGATGCTTAGGAATTTAATATGGCAAAAGAGTTTGGTAAACTCATTCAAGACATAAAAAAGGCAGGGATGTGGGTCTGCAGTTGGGAATGCACAGGATTTATTTAAAGTATTTATATCAAGATATTTTGTTTACTTGTTTTTTGCCTAGAATGAAGAATATGTAGCAATGAACTCTGTAAAATAAAGCTTGGGAAAGACCAAATTGTGGAAATAGTTTCAGTAGATTAATGGAGGTGGGAAGATGAGGAAAACAGATTTTAGCAGTTCAGAAAAGAAAGTTTCGAATATAAACAATGATGCTGGGAAGATAGGTAGTGTAGGAGAGACAGTAGGTTCAATAATAGGGTAAAAGGGTCATTATGAATCTATGTAAATATGACATAAATGCCCACACAGAGAGCACACTTATAAATTATTCATTTTAATTGGAATGTTAGAATCCAAGTATATGTCCATTAACATTTCAAACTTTTTTTTCTTTTAGTCTAGACATTAAGTTTTTAAAATATATTTCTGAGGATTTTTAAAGATTAAAAAGAAAACTTTTCTGTTATATATAGAACAGAATTATAGACAATACTTTAGAAAAGGAAAAATGCAGAATGCAACTCAAATGAAACATAATTCTTAAAAACTGGAATTATAAATATATCAAGTATGTATTCTATACAAGCTACAGAAAACATGAATTGCACTAACAAACATGTATGTAAAAGTAAAATTAAGAAAAGTTCACAAAATAGGCATAGTTAATTATTACATCACTTTAAATTACCTAAAATAATCGTCTTAAACAATGTCATTTGTAATGTTAAATAAAGTTTTAAAATTGAGTGAGTAAAATAATTTATGTAAAATTGTTCATAAAATTAAATACAAAGCAATAATGAGAAAAATAAAGAATTAATTTCAAATAGTCTGGTATTAATGTGTGTCTGAAGGCAAATCCAGGATAGGTAATTTTCTGAATATTCATTTGTTCTGTTTGGCAGAAAAAAAAAATGGTTTAAACAATAGTTTTCTGAATTGCTGTTGACAACTTAATATGTGATAGAGAAAGCTCTTTAAAAATTTTAACATATTATATAGTGCCAAAAATAATAACAAGAAAATTGAGGTACATATATTCAAACAAGATTTGGTTCTGATTGCAAATTTATGATTTGTACTTTATTGCTCTTTGGCAGTTTTTTTTTTCTTTCTCTCTTGGCCAGTGAGTTTATTTCTGTAAGTAGTAAGTTTTATAATGAATTGAAATTCGTATGTCAAACTTGTTTATTAGATGATCCAGAGAAGTCACCCTATTAATGCTATGAAGAAAACTATAGGCTTTTTTTTTAATATTGAATTCTTTGGTATTGCCCACATTTTGTCCTCTCTATCTCCTTTCTCCTTGTTATGCTCCTTTCTCCATGCTCTTGTCAGAAGCATCCAGTAGTATTTGGAGCAGGCACTCTAGCAAAACTCAATAGCTTTTGATTTCTTGACCTAAAATGGTATGCAATGGATCCACTTAGAAGCAATGATTCAAATAAAATAATATTCATGTGTTCTATTTCTGTGTAACTCACAATCATGGTTAATTATCGCCTCTTTTCTGGCAAATCACAAATTATCCTCATATTTCTTAAAGCTCAGGTATTCTTGTCAAAAGCTTTACAAACTATCGTATATTTCTCATGAAAATGCAAAATGCTCTCTAAAGTAAACTTTTAAATATTGAATGTGACATCTATCTATTTTAATCAAATCTTATAGTTCCCTTAATGTGTTTTCTTCTACTCCAGTTCATATCAGATCTTGTGCAATGGCGTAAATACCTACTTATTTATGGAAAATTAGAACAAGAGGAGAACCACACACACACACACACACACACACACACACACATTCACATTCCAAGATTAAACTAGTTTGAAAATTGGAAAGTAAAATCAAAATGTTAATGAAATATGAAAAGAAATAACACATTTGTGATTGATTTATGCTATTCCCTTGGGATACTACATTGTGCATTCTTTCCACAAGTAAAAAATTCAGTAATGTATGATCATAGCCTATATCTAAGATGTTTAAAATATTCAAAATAATGGATTGTAACCTATATTAAGTAACTGACATAAGTATTTTTTAAACATTTTATATCATTTTATAAAAAAAATCTTTACATAAAACAAAACTTACATGAGGATAATAGCCTCTATTGTTTTGCTTTAGCCAGACCAAAGATATTATAAGGGAGCTGATGTTGAATGTGAATTCTCCTTTAGAGTAAAATTATCACAAGCTACTCCTAGCCTTGTGTGAAGAAATGCCTTGTGATTGTGGTTGTGCTTATGTGGGTTTTCTATTTCTTATTTGTACAATTCTGCATTAAAAGATTCAAGGCTTGGAATGTGATATTATGGAGGGAAAAGGAGCAAAGATTATCACCAATAATCACCTGCCCAGAAAAATTGTGCATAATCCTTCAGGGCAAAAAAAAA
>JAQQSZ010005965.1:0-13729 GCA_028646595.1 Phalanger gymnotis | reverse complement strand
GATACGCATGTGGCCTATGTTGAATTGCTTGACTTTTTAGGGGAGGGTGGGTGGGAAGGGAAGGGGGGGCAGATTTGGAACTCAAAGTTTTAAAAACAGATGTTCAAAACCAGAAAAAAAAGTTTTTGCATGCAACTAGAAAATAAGATATACAGGCAATGGGGCGTAGAAATTTATCTTGCCCTACAAGAAAGGAAGGGAAAAGGGGATGGAAGGGGAGTGGGGTGACAGAAGGGAGGGCTGACTGGGGAATAGGGCAACCAGAATATATGCCATCTTGTATTGGGGGGTGGGTAGAAATGGGGAGAAAATTTGTAATTCAAACTACTGTGAAAATCAATGCTGAAAACTAAATACATTAAATAAATTAAATTTAAAAATAAGGATTAAGGGAATGGTCAATAAGATGGAAAACCAAGTATGTGTAATGGGAGCTGAGTGTTCAGAATGACTAAGATGGGGAGGACATTGGCAGAATGGTAGTATGTTAAGGTATTTTATCATTGTCTCTAAGGAGCCACATGTGGAGCTTAATCCAGGCTTATGGTGGAGACTAAGATATGAGGGTCATTTTTACTGTCTATATTTTAAAGATATATTATTTGTATAGTCTTATATATTAAAACAACCCTACATTTGTGGTTTAAATCTAAAATTGTCGTAAGATGACAGGTTTTTTATAATAGTTTTTAAAAATATAGTTGTAGCCTATTTACTAATATTTAACATCTTTTATCGAGGCTCATAAGAATGATTTTGGTCTTTATTTTTTTTTTCTCTACTTCATCTTTACCTGGTTTAGGTATCAAGCCCATATTTGCACCATAGAGTGAGATTTAGACGGCTGCCTTCTTTTCCTATTATTGCAAATAGTTCATACAGTATTGGCACTAATTTCTTTGAAACATTCTTTGAATGTTTTATAGAATTCACTTGTAAATCCATCTTGTTGTGGACTTTTTTTTTCCTTTGGGAGTTCATTTATGACACTGAATTTGTTTTTCTGATAGTAAGTTTTTAAGTAGTCTATTTCTTTTGTTAATCTGAGTATTTTATATTTTCCTAAGTACTCACTTTTTGCTTCAGTTATTGGTTTTGTTAGCATTTATTTGGGCAAAAGAGTTTCTGATAACTTCCATTATTTCCTCTTCATTCGCTGACTTTAAAATTAGGCTAGTTAGCTATTTACTTTCTTAGTTTTTTCAACCACCTTGGAATTTTATATATTCAATTTTCTTTTCTTTCAGTTTTATTAATCTTCTAAAAAATTATCGCAATTTCTGCTTTCTTTGCTTTGTTTAAGGTTTTTGATATGTTCAAGTTTTTAATTTTTTTTTTGGTTCATGCACAATTAATTGATTGGTTCTTTCTTGCTTTTAGAGATATAGATTTCCCTCTCAGAACTGCTTTAGCTGCATCTCATTAAATTTGGTATCTTTTCTCATTATTTTTATTTTCTTTGATGAAATTTTCTATTAATTCTGTAATGTTTCTTCATCCAGCAGTTCTTTAGAATATTATCAATATCTATGTTAAAGTCTGCTCGTATAAGTGCAAAAATTGAGGAGAAAAGAGCCAGGCTTATTGAAGAAATGAGGAGTCTGTATATGGTAGTTAAGAAAATTTTGATTGAGTGGTAGCTTTGAATTGAACGAATCTCAAAAGGAGGAAAGCTTACTTTGGTGATGATGGTAGGGGAAGAACCGGCAGTGGGGAGCAAAGAGTAGTCCATCTCTCCCATTTCAACCAGTGAGTTGGAGGGAATAAGGGAAAGTATAGCTGTTGCTAGAAAGGGAAGTCAGGGAGGTTCTGTCATTAGGGGGAGCCAAAAGTTGGAAGGATTGAGAAAGAAAAAGATTTACTCTGAAAGGAGATTTGTTGCCTATAGAGCAGGCATCTCAGACAGCAAAGTGGAAGGGTTAAAAGAAGCTTCAGTGTGAGACATTTGCAGGTTTAGTTCAAGGCAAAGGAAATAAGAAGTTGGGCAGTGGTGGACGGAGAACACGATTTGAATGGTGACAGTTTGAGGTTCAGAATCACTATGATGGGGAGAATATGGCCAATTTGTTAATCATTAAGTTTGAGTGGGTTTTCGTTGTCCATAAGGGTTTGGCCTTTGAGTAGAGTTTTCTCAGGGTTTTAGGTAATTCAGGAAGAGGGAAGAAGTGGAATAAATTGAAGGAATGCTGTCACTCCCCTTCCCTCAAGGCAGGAGACTGGGCTGGAGACTTGATGGAATGACTTTTCTCCATTAATGAATAGTGTTTCTCTTCTTGTGAGAGGCAGGAGACCAGGCTTGTCCTGATGGAATAGCATTTTATCCCCTTACCTCAAAGACTAGCGTACCTTTAAACATCTTGAAATTTTCCAGCTTATCTCTTTTTATCATGTCTACAGTTATAGTCGTTTGTCATTTGTTCTTGAAGAGGACCAATGACATCACAAGGGTCTTGACTTGCTCGTGAATTGGATTTACATGAGGCGTTGCTGTGCAAAGTAATCAGGTGGCTCACTTTCTTCTCTGGAGTCATTGGATTCCAGTGGCAAGATAAAAGTCAAGATGACTGGTATTGGCCCAAGATGCAGTGGATAACCTTGACCTTTTTAAATTAGGGTCTTTCCCAGGTCTCCATTTGTCTGAGGCAATGCCCATGCAATAATTGAGTTTCTGGCTGGAACTGAAAGTAATTGTTATTGCTATTGCACTAAACCATCAAAACCTGAATAGTGAGGGAGGCTAGGGCCGGGGCCTATTAATGTCCATTCAATGAAAGCCAAACTGATTTGGGTTTGTAGGCATAATCAAGTAGCTCCATTTGAATGACAGTGTGCTTTTTAAAAAGCCCGTCCCCCGCCACCTCCCAAGCTATATTTCAAGAAATCCTAAATGAAAACTACATAGAACAAAAAGTAAATTGTCCCAGTTTTAAAAAACACTCAAACAAATCTCTTACAAAATCTAAGCAACCAAAAATTATATTCCTTTGGACAGAGCACCAGTATGTAATAAGGTTATGATGCCCCAAGAGGAGAGAGGGACCATATATGGTAAGGGGGGAAGAAGAAGGAATAAGAGGATGAGGAAGAGGAGAAGGAAGGAAAGATGAAGACAGAGACGACATTTATAATAACTTTGTTGAGGTTTAGGGAACCATATGTTGAGGTTAGAGGCCAGGTCCTGTCAAATGAATTCAACCCACACTTTCTTTCAGCCAAAGAAAAACAAAACTTATTAAGGATTTTCCATATTGGGTAGACTCTTAAGGAGCCTTAGCATTTGTGACACTTGTATTGACAACCAAGCCAGAATGAATTTGAGTACCTTCATGAAGGTTGTGGAGACCAGGGCTTGGGGATGGAGATAGGAAGTTTCACTTCTTGTGAGGGAGGGGCTGAAGAGTGCTGGCTGAACTGGGTTAGACTGCAAGACCAGAGGATCTGTCTGGCAAGGGGAAAGATCAGCTGGCACCTGAGGAGGGGTAGGGGTCAGAGGGGAAAAGAGACTACTGTGGGGGTGGGCCTGAGGCCTAGACCTGAGTAGGGGTTACTTGGGGGGGAGGGGTCATGGGAGGAGATGCAAGATAGCAGACATGGAAGGTGAACAAGGCAGGAAACAAGGTGAGTTGGGCTAGAGGAATAGAGAAAGGAAACCAGGGAAAAGGGGGTGTCCAAGGACGAGGGGGCATGGAAAACAAGGGGGTTGGGGGAGGTTGGGGAGCAGCAGGAGGAGCTAGGGCCAAAGCCCAGGGGGCCATAAGAAGGGGGTCATCCAAAATGTCCTGTTGACCCCCATTGCCCCTTTGTGGGGCAGCTCTAGCTACGAGCATCTTACAGTCTTTTCTGAGGATGGGGTTCTGAGAGAGCTCGACGAAGGCCATCATGTGGAAACTTCTAACCACTTTCCTTCCTGGTGACAATATAATTCTAACTATAAGAGAGTTATGTTTTGAAATCCCCCACATGGGCCATGCTTCATGGCCCTCTAGGTGATACTGAGGCCAAACAGTGTTGCAAAAGAACACCAGCTCTTTCTTTTTAAATCATTTATAGAAACTATTTTTTCCCAGTTTTGTAAAAGACAACCCAAAGGGGAACTTTTGGGAATTGAAAAGGATTGACCCCCTTATAGGCCTGGGGGCTGGAAGTTCCTTCCTCCATAAATGAGGATCTGGGAGTAATCCTCGGAGAACAAACAAAACAAAACAAGACCAAAGAAAACCCCCACAAAATGGTATCTGAAGTTTTCCCAATTCCCTAGTGTGGAGAATTGAAAGAATTGGGCATACTCTTCTGGATGGGGCATCTGTCCTTGTTCTCCATGCTTCAGAAGTTGTGCCCAGGTCCATGGCCTCTAACATAACCACTAGACTGAGAACCTGAGAGCGTCAGGCTATGAGACAGCTCACTGACCTTCTAGGATCTGAGAGGTCAGGCTCCAAAAGCACCTCCAAGGTACTTGGCGAGGAAGAAAGGGATAGGGAAAGGGAGAGACTTACCTACCTTCCAGTCTTGGCTGAAGAAGAATTTGAGATTAGCAGTGTTTCCCAGTCAGGGAACCATATGTTGAGGTTTTGGGGGTTTAGAGGTGCTCAGGACCCCAAAATACTGACACACCAGGTCCTGCTGAATGAATTCAACCCAAGCCTTCTTTCAGCCAAAGAAAACCAAAGTTTATTAAAGATTTGCCATATTGGGTAGACTTAAGGAGCCTGGGCATTTGTGACACTTGTATTGACAAGTGGGCCAGAATGAATCTGAGCTAGATTAAATCTGAGCACCTTCAAGGAGGCAAGATGAGAATTATATCCAGAAAGATTGTGGGAGGGATTTGGGGTCTCAAGTAGTCTGGGGTGATGGGAGGTAGGGTTTAGGGAGGATCTTGATGGGACTGGGGTGAGGTCAGACTCCAGGAAGGGGATTAAAGGTGGGAAATAGCTGAAGGCTACCTAGAGACAGACAATGGAGGGCTAGGGTAACAGATTTGGGCATAGATATTTTGATAGGATCCAGGGTGGGAAATGGCTGGAGGTATCCCATCTGCTTTTCACTCTTTACTCTCCCCTCCATTTTAGTAAATATGAAGAGGTGGTAAAAGAGTTTATCTGAGACTTGTCATCTATAAATGAAATAGCTTTCTCTTATGCTGTTGCATCTCTTTTCTTTCACCTTGGCCCAACCCTGATCCCGCAGTTTTACTCCTTTTCTTTTATTCCCTTTTGTATTCCTTTCTCTGCCATTTTAATTTGTTTTGATTATGATAGATAATTCACATACTGATCCTATTCTTGTCCTTCTTCATTGTCCTAATCCCCACTTATTTCCCTTTTGATTTTGATATATTTCTATGCCTGAATCTTATATGTCTGTTTGTGGCTGTTTATGATTGTGTTCTTTCTTCCTTTATTAGGTTCAGATGAAAGCGAAGCTTATGGGATTCCCATTCTCCCTTAATCCTCAAAGATTAAATAGATGCACTTTATGTGATAGTGATTTCTTTTCCCTTACTATCCCAGTATAGTCCACTGTCCCTTCCATTTTTTCTCTTTTCCCCATATAGTCAAAAGCTGAAAAAAGAACCCACCCCTCAGTTACATTTACCTTCTGGAACTAAGATACTTAAAGTTATTAGAATTCTGATACTTTTGTTTCTTTTCTCCTGTTAGCATATAAACAATTCATTCTCACATTTTCCCTTCCAATTAAACAAATACTTTCTTGTCCTTGTCATTGCTCCTTTGTTTCCATTTCAAAATGTACACCCCAGTTCTGGCCATTTCATCAGGAATGCTTGAAAATCTTGAAAAGGTCCATTTTGTCTTCAGTAGGGTTATACTTAGTTTGGCTTGGTAGGTTATTCTCGGTTGTAAATTTTCACCTTTTTCCTTTAAGAATATTGTCTTATGAGCTTTCATCTAGTATTTTTTCTTTGGCCTTACAGCTCAGTATTTTGACTGTAATGTTTCTGGGACTTTTCATTTTTGGGTTCTGTCAGGGTAACCAATGGTTTCTTTCTATTTTCATTTTTCTCTATGTCTCTAAAACATAGAAGCAATTTTTTTTTATAATTTCTTGAAATATTTTATACAAGCTTTTATTTGATTGTGATTTTTGTGACTGTCTCCTGATAATTTTTAGATTATCTCTCTACTTGTTTTCCAGGTTAGTTGTTTTTGATACTGTATTTATTAGGATTTTTTCCCCCTGTTTTTCCAGTTAATTGATTTTGATTTTTATATTCCTTGTTTTCTGAGTTGCAGGGCATTCAGTTCTTTGGTGAGGTTTTTCACCAGCTGTTTTAAGGTATCAATTTTACTTGTCATTCTTTTCTCCTTAAATATATCATTTTGTATCTCTTATTTCATTTCTTTTAAGTTCTACTCTTCTTGTGGCCAGGCTATTTTTCTTTTCCAAGTCTTTACTTGGCCTTGTTTTGGAGTTACTCTCTTCTATGAGGCTTACCTCCTAGGCATTTCTCAATCCATGTTATTTCCCCTTAGTTTTTGGAGTTTTCCTTGATCTACTTATTTAGCAGCCTCAGTGTCTAGGTGTGGGGACTGTCAAACTTTCTTTTTTCTCTTCTAAATGGAGTGGTCCTGAGGGTGTTGGCGTAGACTAGTACTCCCCTATAGGGGATTCTAGGGCTGTTTTGTTGTTGGGATCTTTCCGTCTTGCCACAAGACTCCTGAGCTAATTCCTTGTGCTATGGTCTGTCCTTCCTTCTTGATGATGGACTCAGGGGCTGCTGCCTAGGCTCTGTGACAGAGCAGAGCCTTTTACTAACCTTTGATTTCTACAGTGTTCTGGTGGTAATTCTGTTGATATCTGTATTGAAAGCCTATTCTATAGGCTGTTCTTATTTCCTTTTAGATTGTTGCATTTTTAAGCCTTACCCCTCTTGGTCCTGGCATACTGCCACTTCCCAGTCCTATAAATTAAGTGTCTTTAAAATCAACACCCCTGGTCTGGTTGGTCCTGATGCTGCCCACACTGGCATCTGCTCCCAGCTCCGTGCAATAGAACCTTCCCAGCAACCATCCAGGCTGTCCTGGGCTGGAGCCCTGCTTCATTCTGCTATTTCGTGAGTTCTGCAGCTCTAGAATTTGTTCAGAGTCATTTTAGTAGGTGTTTGGAGGGACCTGGCGGGGAGCTTAAACAAGTCCCTGCTCTCCAGTCACCATCTTGGCCCTGCCCCCCTGTTGTGGGCTGGAGCCCTGCTTCCCTCTGATATTTCATGGGTTTTGCAGCTCTAGAATTTGGCTTAAGCAAGTCCCTGCTTTCCAGTTGCCCTCTTGGCTCAGCCCCCCAATTCCTTTTTCTAAGACAAGGATATTTAGGTGCTCTATTTATCTCAGATCATGATTTCCAGCCTGTCCCCCACTTTTTAAAACTCTGTGAAATAGTTCTTTTTCAAGTGTGTTTCTTTTAAACAGCCTGTTTTTGAATTCTGGTTTCCATTCCATTCTTATGTCCTTTTTTTATGGGTGAGTTAATCCCACTTATATTTGCTATTATGATTGTCTACTATTTACATCCTTTCATTATATTTTTGTATACTTATTTCTTCTTTTCTTTGCCCTGCTCTTTTTTTTCCTGCCCCACTCCCTTTTTTTTGGAGGAGGGAAGGCAGGGCAATTGGGGTTAAGTGACTTGCCCAAGGTCACACAGATAGTAAATGTGTCAAGTTTCTGAGGCTAGATTTGAACTCAGGTCCTTCTGACTCCAGGACTCTTCTCACTGCACCACTTAGCTGCTCTTTCTCCTGCCCCTTCTTAAGGGGTCCTTTTTATTTCTGAATACTACTTCCCTTAATCTACTCTTCTTCTTTTTTTCTCCTCTTTTTCCTTTAACCCCTTTTTTTCCTACTTCTCCGTTGTGTAACAGGATTTTTTTTTTAACCAAACCATGTGTATATAGATCTTCCCTTTAATCAGTTCATATGGAATGAGGGTCAAGTGTCACCTCTTTTGTCTGTCCTACTTTCTCATTTCCCCATATACTCTTCCTTGTACACTCCATTTATATGTACACTCCATTTATAGTCCCCCCGCCCCCAATCTGTTCTTTTTTTACACCTTTATATTCTTCTTTAGACATCATACAGACATAACAGAATCACACTCAGTCCTATTATACTCTCCTTAAAAAATTCCTGGTGATGATAAAGCTCTAAGGGACCATATGTGTCATCTCTCCATATAAGAATATGAAGAGTTTAACCTTATTTTAGTTCCTTATGATTTTTTATTCATGTTTGCCCTTTTTCTGCTTCTCTTGACTTCACTGTTTTTGTATGTCAGATTTTCTACTCAGGTCTCTTTTTTCATCAGGAATGCTTGGAATTCCTCTGTTTTGCTAAAGTTCCATTTTTTCCCCCTCTCTAGCATTTATTCAGTTTTGGTAGGTAGCTTATTTTTGGTTGTAAGCCTGGATCCCTTGCCTTCAGAGAGATCATATTCCAAGTTCTCTGTTCCTTTACTGTGGTGGATGCTAAATTTTGTGTGATCCTGATTGTGGTTTGGTGATACTTGAATTCTTTCTTTTTGAACTACTTTGGCTATAGTGTTTCTAGGAGTTTCATTTTGTGGTTTCTTACAGGAGGTGAATGGTAGATTCTTCTAAATTCTACTTTGCCTTCTAGCTCTAGGATATCAGCATTTTTTCTTTTATGATTTCTTGAAATATGTCTAGGCTCTTTTAAAAAAAACTTTTAAATTTTAGACAAATACTAAAACTTAAATATATAATAAGAAAAGAAAAAGGAACATTATAAACATAAATATTAAACTTAAATACAAAATAAGAAAAGAAAAAACGTGCACAGGAGAACATAGAACAGGATTAAAAATATATAGCAATAATTTATCATTTCAAGGAAGCCTATATATTAAATACTGTGCATTAAGTTGAAAACTGTCCATCTTTTCTTTGCTTCCTTGTAGATTTTCTTTTGTTCTCTGCTGTACACTTTTTACTTTGTTCTTTTTTCCCCCTTGCTCCCCCTCACCCGCCACTCCAATGCTACAGTTGAGCCTGGATATATTTATATAGAGATATTGATAGATACCTACACATTTACATATATACACATACATACATATATATTTATATAAACATATATTTTCCCTAAGAGATTCTACTCCTAATCTTGTTTTTATGTTTGTGCATATCTCTTTTTTCCTATTCCTCTTAATTCCTCTACTGTACTTCTACCTGCTACCTCCCCCTCTTATTACTTAACCTACCCCCACTCCAGCAATCCCTCCTTTACCCTTCCATTCCCCTTAATCTAAACACCCTTCTATACCCCCTTTTAACCTATTCCCTCACTCTTCCCACTAAAGATCCCTCCTTTATTCTCTCTCCCCTCCCTATCCTTTTAGAGTTTTATTTCTTTTTTAAATTTAGAAGACTTTTACACTCCTCTAGATGTCTATGTATTTTCCCCTCTTAAACCCATTCCTGATGAAAGTAGGTTTCCAGAACTAACAGCTCCCCTCCCCCACCTAACTCTTCTCTATTGGTTGTTCCTCTTGTGCCTCATTTTAGCTATTCTTGAATGGTTTTACTTTTTAAAGTCATGTCATACCGAGGTCTACCCCAATCTTTCCTATAAGCTACCTAATTATTGGTAACAGTCTTACACATAGGTTTTACATTTTCCATATGTAAAAGGTAAACATTCTATCCTTGTAAAATCCTTATAAGTCCCTGGTCATTGCTATGTACCTTATATTTCTCTTTGCTCTTGTGTGTGAAATCCTCTATTGAGTTCAGGGTTTTGTTTTTGTTTGTTTTTCTTAAATGGAGTCCTGAAAGTCTGACACTTGGTCAAATGTCGGGTTTTTTTTTCCCATTCAAAATTATGCTTAGCTGTGCTGGGTATGATATTTTCAGCCCAGAGGCCCAGTTCTTTTGCTCTTTGATATCTAATTTTCAAAGACCTGCAGTCTTTTAGTGTTGCAAATGCTATGTCTTATGTGATTCTAATTGTGGTATCCTCACATATAGATTATTTTTTTCTTGTTGCTTTTAATATTTTGTCCTTGATCTGGGGGTTTTGGAATTTAACTGTAACATTCCTCTGAGCTTTTCTTGCAGGATCTCTTTTAAGTGGTGATTGGTAGATTTTTTCTATTTCTACTTTCCCCTCTTGTTCTAATGTTTCAAAACAATTTTCTTTAATTATTTCCTTTTTTTTTATCAGAATTTTCAGGTAGTCCGGTTATTATGTTTTCTCTTCTTGATCTGTTCTCTAGATTAGTTGTTTTTCTTATGAGATGTTTCACATTCTCTTCTATTTTTTCATTCTTTATATATATATTTTTAATTTCTTCATCTCTTATAACTTCGCTGGCTTCCCCTTGCCCAGTTCTGATTTTCAAGGAGTCATTTTCTTCCTTAAGTTGGGAGGGGAAGATCCTTGGGGTTGCTGTTCAACTCTAAGCCAGAAGGGCCCAAAATATAGTCTTTAAGTGGAACTTGGGCAGGGACCTATTGTGGTCCAATCTATCTGGTCACTGGATACAGATGGCTCTGGAGAAGAAAGTGAGGCTGGTGATCTTGCACAGTCCTCCCTAACTCAAATCAAAGTCAACTGCAAGTCATGTCGTCATTTCCCTGATGTCATGGTCCTCTTCAAAAACAAAGGACAAACACAATAGCAACAACCTTCTTCCTTAAGATTCTAGATCTCCTTTTCTAATTAGTTGACTTTCTTGTCATAATCTTCTTATTTTTCTTTTTAATTTTTCCTCAGTCTCTCTCATTTGATTTTTAAAGTCTTTTTTAAGTTCTTCAATGAATTCTTTTTGGTCCAGTGACCATTTGACATTACTCTTTGGGGTAGAAGAGGGTTTCTTTGTTTCAGTATTCTCATCTGAAGATGAATCCCAGTCTTTATTCCCTATTTATGGTTGGATTTTTTTTTCCTTTGCCTGTGCATTTTTTTCTGGTAATAATTTAGTTTTTATTATCACCCTAGTCTTGGGGTATGGGAGATAGTGCCTCTGGCTTCAGATCCTTCTTCAGTTCTCCCCTTTCACCTTGAACTTAAACCAAGACCTCCAGCCTCCCGTAAGTGCCCACAGTCAGCAGCATCCCAGCCCCACTGCTTCTGCACTCATTGCATGTATGCTGGTTCCTTCTTAGCCCAGCGGCTCTCCATAGCACAGCTATGTCTAGACTTCCTTGTCAGCAGAGGTTCCCCAGATCTTCCCCAGGTCAGATGCCCAACTCCCCCAACTATCCTGGGGGTAAAAGTTCCTGTGGCTGGGAGGAGGCAGCTTCTCAACTCAGATAACCCCAGGGCTTCCTGCTTATTGTTAAAGTGGACCCTAGCCTGGAGGTGTTTACTCTTCACCTGGAGGAAATGTAGTCCTGGGATTTTTCTTCTGGTCTTCTCTGATTGTCCCAAGAGGACCCCTGTTCTGCCCCTACTCTTATTTGTTTTCACAGCTCTGTGTTCTCCCAGAGGCACTATTTTATCTCTTTTGTGGAGGAAAATCTTGAGAGCTTTTAAATGTTCTGACCTACTCTGTCATCTTCCCAGAATCCTCTCTCCTAGGCTCTTTTTTTTTTCTTTTTTGCCAGGGCAATTGGAGTTAAGTGACTTGCCCAAGGTCACACAGCTAGTAAAAGTGTCAAGTGTCTCAGGCCGGTTTTGAACTCAGGTACTCCTGACTCCAGGGCAGGTTCTCTACTCACTCTGCCACCTAGCTGCCCCTAGGCTCTTTTTTTTTTTTGTTCTTGGCTTTTAGGTACTCCAGTAATTCTCAAATTCTCTCTCCTTCATCTTATTTCTAGGTCATTTGTTTTTCCTTTTTTCACATGTGAAAAATGCTTTTTCATGATTTTTTGCCATCTTTTTTTTTACCTTATCATTTCTTGATTTATTATGGCGTCATTAGCTTCCATTCAGCCAATTCTAATTTTCAAGGAGAATTTAAAAAATTTATTTCATTAAATATTTCTCAATTACATTTGCAAATTTTTTAACATTCGTTTAAAAAAGTTTGAGTTCCAAATTTTCTTCCTCCTTCTTTCCCCTTTCCCCTCCCTTGAGAAGGCAAGCAGTCTGATTTCAGTTTTGCATAAGTTCATGCAAAACATATTTCTGTTGAGGTTTGGGGTTGAGGGGTGCTTGAGACCCCAAAATACCAACATGCCAGGTCCTGCTCAAACGAATTTGACTCAAGCCTTCTCAGCTAAAGAAAAACAAAGTTTATTAAAGATTCTCCTTATTGGATAGACTTTTAGGGAGCCCGAGCATTTGTGATGCTAATGCCAGTGGGCCAGATTAATCTGAGCTGAGCTAGATTGAATCTGAGCGCCTTCATGGAGGCAAGATGGAGCTTATATACACAAAGATTGTGGGAGGGATCTAGGGTGGTCTGGGGTGATGGAAAAAGGGGTTTAGGGCTGACTGGGGTGAGGTCAGACTCCAGGTTGGAAAATAGCTGAAGGCTACCTGGAGCTGACAGACAACAGAGGGCTAGGGTAACAGAGCTAGGGTACAGATATTTTGATATGCTCAAGGGTAGGAAACATCTAGAAAGGCCAGGTTAGGTTATTTGGACCCGAAAAGCCAGATCAAGTAGGAAGATTCAGGATGGGCTTCAAAGGGGTTCCCACACTCTAAATCCCATCATTTCCGTATTATCCGTGTTGCAGGAGGAAGCACAAACAAGATAGAAATAGAGTAAAAAAGAAGTGCACTCCGGTCTGCATCAGCTGCCTCTGTGGAGGTGGATGCATTTTTCATCCCGGGTCCTTTGAAATTGTCTCTAATCCTCGTCTTGATTAGAGTAGCTAAGTTTTTCACAGGTAATCATCCTTACAGTATTGCTGTTACTGTGCACAGTGTTCTCCTGGTTCTGTTCATTTCACTTTGCGTGAGTTCATATAAGTCTTCCCAGATTTTTCTGAAACCATCCATACCGTTTAGTATTCATCAATTCATCAATAGTATTCCATCTCTCATTTGGTTTTTAAAATAGTTTTTAGCTCCTCCTTTAACTTACTTTAATTCTTCCAGGAATTTTCCTTGGACATTATGTCTGAGCTGCATTTTTCTTTTAGGCTTTGCTTGTAGATTAAAAAAATCTTTTTAATAAATAAGTTTCTGTTTCTTACATCACCAGAGTTATCCCAAGCATCCCTCCCCTCTCCCAAGGAGCCATCTCATATGAGAAATAGAAATAGAAAATTTTAAAGAGAGGAATAGAAAATTCAGCAAAACTGGTCAGTACATCAAAAAAGTCTAAAAATATGTACAACATGTAACACCTGTGAACCTCCAACCACCATGATGGAGTAAGATTGGAGGTGTCTTCTAATATCTCTTCATGTCTTTGTAATTTGGTGACATTTACTTTTGATTTTTTTGGTGTCTAGTTCTTTCCATTTACATCGTTGTAGTTATTGTGTATATTGTTTTCTTGGTTCCACTCACTTCACTTTCTCTTAGTTTGCATGCATATTCCATCATATCATTTCTTACAGTGCAGTAATAGTCTGTCACATTCATGTACTATAATTTGTTTAGCCATTTCCCAGTTGTTGGGCATCTACTTTGTTTCCAGTTTTTTGTGGAGTTTTTCCAGGTGTAGTAGGAAGGCCGAATTTATGATCTCAAATATAATCATGTATATGTTTGAATGGTCCGAAATCGCAAGGTATGAGAGATTCTCTAAGGAGAAAACAACAAGAAATTTATTTAGGCCCCACCGCA
>JAQQSZ010005964.1:0-13729 GCA_028646595.1 Phalanger gymnotis | reverse complement strand
CCCTTCCCTTCCCTTCCCTTCCCTTCCCTTCCCTTCCCTTCCCTTCCCTTCCCTTCCCTTCCCTTCCCTTCCCTTTCCTTTCCATGGGGAGTTTGCCATGTTTATTAGACTCTCAACACTGTTACACTGCAGGACAAGTATCTTTTTTCCTCTGATCCTTGACTTGTTGGACATACTGCATCAGGCCATGTTTTCATCAAACTGAAAGCAGCAGGGGCCTACAACATTATTTTGATTTTGTAGGAAGACGTTGTTTCTAAATTGACCACTTAAGAGTAGTTAGAGCATAGTCAAGCCATTTGGGCTGTGGAACACCCCTGGGGTTCTGTGGCCCATTATAATCTCAGTCTCTCAGAACTTGCTGGATAATTTTGATTTATTTTTAGGACCCAAGCCAGCGCCTCAGGGGAGGGAGGGATTGTCTCCTGGCACCTGTATCAGCACTGCCTTTTCTTGAACCTGGAGAAATATACATTTAAACAAAAGAAACTGGGAATTTCTGTATAACCCTTGTATCAGTGACTCACTCACTAGTAACATAAAGGACCTAGGTATGTTTTGGAGGATTTTTGTCATTCTCTTCACTTACAGCCCCAGCCCAGGAAACTTAGAAAACTATATTCACGGTAGCCCGGCAATACTGAAACCAACTCCCAGTTTCCAAGTCCATAATTCACAAATCATGAATAACATGTTATTAAAAGGAAAGAAACAAAACACACCCTCGAACGAGCAACTACTAATCCCTACAGTCACCTGTAATGCAGAACATGAGGATTCCTTTGGCAGACACCCATTCCCACAAGTCCTGCCCTGACCAATCAGGCCCAGGCTATTCCTTGCTTCTTGAAACTCCTCATTGCTCTGAAGTACATAGATCTGCAGCTCCCTAGTTGCTCAGATCAAACAGACAATTTCTATAGTCTTCTGATCTTTGATGTTATCTTCCTACTGAAAGATTAAAGGCAAGTATGTGGGAGCATGGAAGCTGAGAAAACAGCATGACCAAAATTAATGGAAGCCTTAAACACATGAAAAGTTGTAGAGCAAGGATCACCCAAGGGAGCAGCCCCGGCCACCTGTAGAGAAGGACAACAGGAGGGCAGAAGTCATGGAGAGCAAATGCCGTGGAATCCAGAGTGGAACCATAGCAACGAGGCTGCACTATGGACTTCTCCATCATTTCCCAGAAACCTCTGCATCCTGGAAGATACGCCCTGGAATTCATATCTCCTAAATATCCTTCACCCCTATCTATGACTCCTCCTTCTAATTGGATGGATCATCCTAGAACTTCCATTAAGGGAGGGTCAACTTCCATTGACCCACATCGATCATCTCTTTATTTCTCAGGCTGCAATCCAGACTTCTCCCTTTCAGCTTTGTTTTATGTGTTGTCTTTCTAAATGATGGGGATAGAAATAAAAGCAAAAAGAAAGACAGTCCCTGCTCTCAAGGGATTTATATTCTAATAGAAGAAGCAATAAGCAGACAAATTTGTGTAGAGAAGTTGAATATAGGAGAAATAGAAACTAACTAATGGAGGGAGGAAACTAGAATGAAGAGAGATTGGGAAAGGCTTCCTGGAGAGGATGAGATGTTAGCTGAGACAGCCAGGAGACAAGTGTCACTGGATGGAAGGGTTAAGTGATTAGATGTAAATTATGAGAAGGAAAGATAGGAGGCAAGAAAAACAGGTTATGAAGGAATGTCAAATAGAGGATTTTATATTTGATCCTGGAGAAGAGAGGGAACCCCTAGAGTTTACTGAGGGGGTTTGGCAGGGCAGGGTGGGGTGGCATGGTTGGACCTGAGCTTTAGGAAAAATCATGTTAGTGGCTGAATGGAGAGCAGAATGGAGTGGGGAGAGATTTAGAGCTTGATGGAAACTTAAAGGTCATAGGATCATATGTCTAGAACTGAAAGACACCTCAAAAATCATCTAGTCAAAACTTATTTTATTTTATAAATGAAGAAATAGAATCTGAGATTGAATCTTTGCTCAAGGTCCCACAGATAGTGAGTAGCAGCAATGGAATTTGATTCCAGGTTCTCTGACACCAATACCATGCTTTTGTCAAATTGTTAAACCTCATTCTTTTTCTCTGTTTACATAGTAAAACGTAGAGATTTGTCAATTATCTGGTTGATTAAAACAATTTGGACAGACAATGTGAATTATCTGGTACACCAGTAAATTTTTTGAGTGAATGGACTAACTTGACATTAGATAGAAAGTCTAATTAACTAAATGATTTCCTGTTCACTTCCTAATTTTATGCTATAAAGATCCTGTTTATGACATATAAATAGCAATACTAATGAATATGAAGAGGTAGTGCAATAAACAGATGATTAAAACAATTGCAAAACAAATGTCAAGTATAAGTATGATATAGAATATGCTTATGCAGAAAGAGAATTTTCCCATTCAGTCTCCTCCCTTCCCTTACAACATCATGAGATAGACTTCTTTTTCCTGCCATGTGGGATGGATGTTTTTTGCTTCTTCTGGGACACAAAATATCACCGTATTCTTAGCCAATAAAGTGACAAACTATGTCCACCTTGTCTGACTTCATGGTATTCCAAATTCTTCTTGATTTATGAAGCAAAAGATTTTGTTTAATACAAAATTCAGGTTCCTAGATATCACCCTAACCCACCTGAATTCCCTTGATACATGGTAACTTTAATTTTAAGTTATATTTGTAGCTGAGGAAAGAAAATGAAATAGAGGAAAATCAAATGAGAATAACTTTGGTTTTTCCCTGGACTGTCAGATATTCAGCTGAAGAAATAACCTGAGTTCTTTTTGATGGTTAATTTGATTCAAAGAAATACAATTCAATACAGTTTTAATCTCAGACTTCTTTTGAAGACTTCAAGTTAATATACAATTCATTAAAATATCTTCTCAGGTTATATTTACAGAATTGAAATGAAGTGAAGCAAAGGATTTGACAACTATGTGATAAAGTTACAACTATCTAAAAGACAAAGGCCAGAGATGGCATTTTCACCCCAAATCATTTCAATTGGCTATTCTGAATTCACCTGACAATTATAAAATTTTCTACTTCATTTTGGCAGGAAATAAATAGGCACAATCAGTGGAAAGTTCAGATGTCATCTAAACTCTGGCTTTCAACAAAAAGAAAGCTGAGCCTGTCTTTTCAACACAATCTCTTCAACTGTTCACAGGTAGCTTCTTTATGGGAAATGGATTCCTCTTTTGGAATGACCTTTAGAATCAGTTTATGAGGCACATAAGAAAACTAGTCTCATTGGGGAATGCTATAAAATTAATAGATTTCTTGACCTGGAATCTGGAAGAGCTGAGTTCAAATAATGCCTCTGATACTCACTAGACACGAAGTGTTACAGAGTTGTAGTACTGCCCTGGGATACCTTTCAAGGAGCTGGATGTATTGTCTGGCCAATTTCTGTGAGACATGCATTTTGTGCCCTTTCTGATAGACATGTACTTTGACATGATACAGCAACTCTTTATGTATTTATGTATTCATTTATTTATTTCTGTCAGAGTGTATACACCAAAGGTTACTTTTTAAAAAATTAAAATCTGACAGGAAAGTTATTTTTATTCTTTAAGAGTTGTGCTATTCTCAGGATAGTTTTCTTGCACCTCCTTTAATTGTGGTAGACCCATTTAAGAAAATTTAATAGCAGAAATCCTCTCTGGACAACTCGTTTCAGGAAAAATAGGTTTCTTAAATTTCTTCTGAATTTTATATTGAGAAATTAGTTCATGATGAATTGAATAACCACTACAAGTAGCATATTCTTCATCTGTCAATCCATAAATATCTTGGTGAGAGAGGTCAGCCTCATGTTGTAGGAGAAGATTGACTATCCAGGGGTGAGGGACCTACAGCCTCAAAGCCACGTGGGGCCCTCTAGGTCCTCAAGTGTTGCACTTGAGGACCTAGACGGCCACATGTGGCATCAAGGCTGAAGGTTCCCTACCCCTGGATACCAATTAGTTTGCCACCAGCAACAAGCATAAGGGCCATTCTCTATAACTTATCTGAAACATTTACATCTGTTCCTTTCTTCAAGAGAGCGGCCACCATTTCTGGGTTATTTTCAGTAATAGCAAGTAAAATTGGTGTGTGCCCACCCTCATTTTATGCTTCAATGTTGGTTTTACGTTCAATTTATTCACTAATGTTACATTAAGCCCAAGAGCAGCATAGTGAAGGGCAGTATTTTTGTTGATGTCCTTAAGATTGGGTTCTGCTTTGTTTTCTAGAAGAATAGTTGCATATTCTTCATGCTGACATTGTACTCCTTTAATCAAAGGAGATCTATTTCCACTTCATGGATATTTAATTGGCATTTTCTTTCCACTAAGAGGGACACATCTGGATATCCTGTAGTGCAAGCCAGGTGCAAAGATATCCTGTGTTCTTTATTCTGCTCGTTCAGATTGTGTTTCTTGAATAGTAGGTGATGTTGCACCTTCACCAGGTCTGTAATGGAGCCAGCTTTGTGAAATTTGCCCAGGACCTTATACCAGAAGCAATATCGTGAGGCGTTTTGGGGAGTGAGGATGGAGCTACTTTTCCCTACATCCTTGATGCTACCGCTGCTCTCACTTCGATCAAAAGAAGGGGAAGAGGACAACTGTGACTTTTTTTGTATGGGCCAAAAAAACTTTATCATGAAAGCAGGGAAAGGTCTTGGGTTCCTCTGTATCATTCTTGACCCTATTCCTCTCTCCAGGCTACAGAGAAGCTTTCAGATACAGAGCTGGAGCTGAGGTGATTTTCTTTACTGGGGCAACGGGTTAAAGGTCATGGCTTACAGAGTCAGGAACAATCTTCCCTCCCAATCCTTTTTAAGAGCTAGAGAAAGGCTTCATGCTCTTGTTTTTGCTGGCTTTTCTATGAGACTCAACTAGCCCTCCCTACAACTTGTAGGCCATAGTGGGGTTTATCTTCTCTCCCCTCAGGCAGCAATAGTTTCAATAAACACATTGCAATCAGATTATGTGATGGCCTAGGGTGAACCTGAGACTGACCTCAAGTTGTTGGCTGTCTTTTTTGTTTTGTGTTTCTGTGCTTGAGCCTAGATCACTGACCAGTGATGGTGAGAAACTAAGACTAAGTCTAAGACTGAGGCTAAGTCTTAGTGTCTGCCTTGTGAGATTGAAAGTCCTTGAGTTGGTGCTGGCTGCTCAGTGGAAAACGTTTCCTATATCTTTGCTGCTTCCTAAGAAAGGTGATTACCTCCTTCATGGTTGTACTAACTCTGATAGGATCAAACAGTCCCAACAGGATGACCAGCAAGTGTATCTGGATTTTGTGAAGCTATTAGAGTGTGCATGCTTCAGGTAAAAGTGAATGTTTGTTCAGTGGTCCCACATGGTACCTCCACCATTCAGGGAGTTCTGTTTTATGTTTAAAGTGTTTTTTAACTACTTGCTTATATAGGTCTTTTATGTTTTAAGCATTTCCTTTGTGATAGAAGATCTAAATAGTTGAACTACGCTTGATAACTTATTTTGTATATCAAGAACTTTTTCAGAAAGGATCCTTTTAGGGAGTCCTTAGATATAAAATATCCTTAAGCTTTGTTTAGAGATTTTTCTCTTGCTCTTGGTGGGAATATAATGAGTCAGAGGGAGGTGAAAAAAATCCTGATTCCCCTCTTTGGGGTCAGACCATGCCCAAGTTGAATCTAGGTTTCTCATGAGTCCAAAGCTAAAGGTCCTTGTTGGAGATTTGGTCATCAAGTCATTAAGAACCTGTCTCATGTTCCCCATCTGTAAAATGGGACACGGAATACTTGGAGCATTTATCTCACAGGGTTGTTGTGAGGCATAAAGTAAAATATGCCAAAAACTTCATACTCTAAATCAGCAAGTGGCTACTTCAAGGCAGGCATTCTGCTAGATGCTAGGGATGCAAAGATACATGTCAGCCAATTCTTATTTGCAAGGAGCTTATATTTTAGTTTTTAAATCTCAGTTGTTGTTATTATTCAGAAATGGTATGGGTTTGACCTCTCATTTTATTTGCCAGGCATATATCCAAATGTTTCTGAAAATCAAATCTCCTGATTTGCCAGCATTAAGACTATTCAGAAGAAAGTGTCATTTTTTCTGAAGTCTATTCCAAATGAAGAATTTTTAAAATGCTGGGAGCAATCGCAACTTCATTTGAATAAATTTATGATTTGCAAAGTGATTATTTTAAAGGGAACAACACTCATTTATATATGTATACATTCTATTTAGTCAGTCCAAATATCATGCTGAAAAAAAATTCAGACTCACTACTATATAGTCATTCTTTAAAGGGTTACAGATTACTGATTGAACCATTCCTATAATGGCCAATGGTGAAGAGATCAGCAGAAAAATTTCCAGTGAAGGGAAGATGTCACAACTAGAGTGCAAAAAGGTACAACTAGAACTAGGATGAGGAAACTGACAAAAAACTTAGTATATAATTAGCAAAAATAATTAGTTAAAATCAAAAGCTAGAAGATGGCTCCACTGGTTGGTCTTCCCTAGGTTGTTTCCTTCCTTCCATTTATATTGCAGTTTCCCCCAGAATTAATAACAAATTCTATGTTTTTGCAATTTAGAAAAATGTTCCCAACGATTTTAAGCTTTAAAGAGTTATTCTCCCATTTTATAGATGAGAACGACTTGCTTGATGTGATTTTAGGCTACTTGTCATGGATACAAAAATCATTAGTTGTGGTTCTGCAAACAATCTAAGATGAAAAAGTGACTAGATGGGTCAGAGGTACAGGGCAGAAGAGTATCAATCTAGAAATAACAATAAGATCCCAGAAAAAGCTTGAGAAAGGCCAGTTCTGGGGTTTAGGCCACATTAGTTTAATGCCTAGTAATACCTGAATCCAAAGGGCAACGGATATACTTCAAACACATAATGAACATGGCATTTCAATGATAGGGAGCAATAGGGCTTCAACTAAATATAATTTTGTCTATTAATACCAAAAATGAATGTGAGTATGATGGAAAAAGGATAATGTTTACTTAACTGTAAAATTCAAGTGAGCACATTTTGTCTGCCGTATAGATTATGTGTTTATGCTTTAAATTACACTGTATTTTCATTTACATAATAATTCTCTTGTAAGGCTTTCAAAGTATTAACTTTACTACATAAAATATACTATATATAAAGTATAAAATGTAGAATAAGAAACTATCCTTATTTCTTGTTGAATATATTTTGTTTATTCAGCTGTGGAGACAAAATGGTTTTCTTAACAAAGAAATCATTAGGTCAGGCTTTCTGTTTTCCTTTAATAACTGAGGTAATTTTGAATGTGTAGGACTGGTTTTACAATTGCTCCAATATTCTTGAATTACAGATGTAGCCTTCCTACAATTCTTTTCTAGGCACATCTCCAGGATCATGTCTGAAAAGGATAATACGGTAGATTTTCTATTTTCATTACTCATGGGTAGCATCTGGTCCTTCATGTTTGTCCATAAGCAATTGGTTAATCACAGTCCTTATAGAATGTCTGTTGAGAACCAAATTATATTTATTTAGTAAACTGATGTAGATTATTTTTGCCCAAATTCTTGTTGGCAGTTTTTAAAAATTACAGTTATTTAGCCTTTAACAATAGACAATTGCTATATAGGCTTACTCTACTTTGGAACTTTCTATAAAAGTCCATCTTATAAAATGGTTGATTTAGTTTCTTACTATTTATTACACAAAAGTAATTACTAACTATAAAACTCATCTTGGGGATGTCTTCAAAAATATTACTCTCCGATTTATTTGAAGAAGGAATTGAGTTATAAAAGGCAAACCTATATCGATTCAAACATACATTAAACAAAGTATTGGGGTTTATTTTTTAAATTATTTTTATTGTAAATTTAACAATCACGAGGAATGACAAACATTTCAATATGCAAAAAAGATACTTGTATGAGAAACTATGGACCCTCTAGGAAAGGAGCACAGCATGGGTTTTTTTTTTTGTTTTTTGTTTTGTTTTCTGGGCAGGGCAATTGGGGTTAAGTGACTTGCCCAAGGTCACACGGCTAGTACATGTGTCAAGTGTCTGAGGCTGGATTTGAACTCAGGTCCTCCTGACTCTGGGCCCAGTGCTCTACTCACTGCACCACCTAGCTGCCCCAATGGGTAAATTTTTATGAGGAAGGTGGACAGCAATGGGGAGGTCATCCTAAAGAACCACTAGACAACTGTTGGATGGCATGAGAATAATGGAGTGTCTGGAGGTAGTGCCCAAGGTGATGGCATTGGCACAAAAAGAATAGTGAAAGGTCACTAAAGATAGATTTTGCCCACTTTGTGATTACCTGGACTAGCCCTAATGACCAGTAGGAGTATAGTGGGAAAGTCTCCTCATACTTCCTACATTCAGCTAGACTATGCAAACTAATGTCAGAAATTTGATTGAGGATTTCCTGTTCAATGTGGACCTGAGAGAGATGAATGATAAACTGAGCTTTAAAGTTCAAATAGCTTTTCATCCATTCTTGGATATCAATCTAATCAATGAAGGTTAACCTTCATTAAGGTAGTTATCAGGTAACTCAAGAAAAAGGGTTTCCCAAGCTCCAAATCTTGGGCTTAAGAAAGTATTTAAATAAAATATAACATGTATTCTTGCTAAGCAGCTAAATATTTGGGTTTTTTAGAACTGTATTTATATTTCAATTAACAAAAAATTATTTTCTTTCCTCCCCCCCCTATTAAAAAAAAAGAAAAAGAAAATACTTTTAACAAATATGCATGGTCAAGCTAAACAAATTGCCACATTGGTCATGTTCAAAACAGTATATCTCATTCTGTATTTGAGTCAATTATTTGTCAGTCAGGAAGTGGGCAATGCACTTCATCATCAATGCTTTTAAATCATGGTTAATCACTGCATTGAACAGGGTTCAAAGTTGTCTGTGTGTATAGTTTTGTTGCTTCAATGTAAATCGTTCTCCTGGTTCAACTGCACTCTACATCATTTCATAAAAGTCTTTCCAGATCTCCTTGACATTGTCCCTCTTTAATTTCTTATGGCACGATAATACTCCTTTATATTCATGAACCATAATTTTTTTAGCCATTTCCCAATTGATAGACAACCCTTAGTTTTCAGTACTTTGCCACTACAGAGAAGGATGCTTCAAGTGCTTTTCAGACACATATGTTAATTTATAAATTTCAGACATATTTATTAATATAGTTTCAAAAAAGAGTATGATAAAATTTTACTACATAGACAACTATCACAATATAAAATAAAGACTGTTAATGCTCATAATCTCATGAGCAGCACACTGAGTATGCCAGTAAGACATAATGCTACCAAATTACAAAGGTTGGACCAGAGGCCGGCTCAAAAATTCTTACAACTCTTTAGAGTTCAGTGACAGTCTAGATTCTTGGGTCTTGTTAAAACTGTTACAGAGTCATGCAGAAATGGCATACAAAGATTAGAAGAAGCTCAGGGATTTAGGGATACTCTTGTGAGATTCTGAGGACCTACATGTCAGATTTAAGTGACAAACTTTAGCTTAATCATGGAACTACTGAGGCGTAGAGGCATGAGAGAAAATTGGAGGGTCTGAATGCTTTGAAGAACGCCCCCCATAGGATAAAGAATAACTAACCAGTTGTATATCTTCAGAACACTTAGCCTTCGTTAATATTTGATTACACCAGTAAAAAATGAATTTAGAATAAGATAATGGAGATTATGTTATTAAGGCAACTGGTGGTACAGCGGGTAGAGCACTGGGTCTGGAATTAAGATGAGCTAAAATCCAGCCTCGGACACTTACTAGCTGCATAACATTTTGCCTCAATTTCCTAAGCTATAATATGAGGATAAAAATAGTACCTGCCTTGCAGGAATGTTGTGAGGATCAGATGGGATGATATTTGTAAATAGCACTTAGCACAATGCCTGGCCCAGAATAGGCATTATATAAATGCTTATTCCCTCTCCTCCATTTTCCTTGTTACAAGTGTCAAAGATACCAAATTTTGGCCTGGAAGTGATTCACGAATTCCTTAGGTGCATCTGACTTCCTGTTATTCTTAATATAAGCATATGTAGGATGTGTGTTTTTGTCAGGGAACTTTCAGTAGGGTGACTCCATTCGCACAGCCCTCCAATAACTTATTAGATAAGTCCTAGGTAATTATCTAATTCGTATTTGACATAAACCTGAGAGGGACAGATAATACACTGAATGATCGGAACTAAAAGGATTTGGACAGGCTAGAATACTGGGATGAGTCAACTAAGATGAAATTGAATGGGGGTACATATTTATCTTAAAAACAGCACCTTTACAAGTAAAGTATAAGGGAAGCATGGTTAAACATGGTTAGCCTCAAAAATATCTGAAAGGTTTTAGTGGTCTTGTAAGATCAATACAAGACAACAGTGTGATACAGCATCCTCCCTACCCCTGACAGGCATACCCTGTCTGGAGTGTTGTGTTCAGTTCTGGGCACCTCATTTTCAGCAGGGCATTGATAAACTGGAGAGTTTTCACAGGATGGTAATCAGGAAGTTGAGGGTCTTCAAGACTATGTCATATAAGGATCAGTGGAATGAACTTAGATTCAGAGGGTGATATATCAGTTTGTCTCTAGTATTTGCATGGTTGTCAGGTAGAATAAAGTTGTTTTTTTTTTTCCCTAATGGACCCCATAGACAAAACTGGGAACAAACTTAAGCTTGGTGTCAGGAAAAAAAACACCAAACTTTTTTTTAACAAAAGGGCAAAAATAATAAAAAAATAATATCTAACACTTATATGGTGCTTTAAGGCTTGCAAAGTACTTTTTACACTCACATGCACACACACATAGATGCAAGTTAGTCAATAAGTATTTATACAGCACTTACTCTGTATCAGGCACTGTGCCAAGCACTGTGGATACAGATAGAAGCAAAGACTATTTTCAAGGAGCTCACAATCTAGTGGGAGAGGCAGCAAGCAAACAAATATGTACAAACAAGCTATATACAGGATATAAACAAAATAATTAACAAAAGGTTAATAAATTGAGGGGTTGAGAAGGGCTTCCTGGAGAAGGTGTTATTTTAGTTGGGACTTGAAGGAAGCCAGGAAAGCCATGTCCACAGAGAGAAGGAGGGAGAACAGTCTAGATATAGGGGACAACCAGATCTCATTTGACCCCCACCCCATAAGGTAGGTGTTGTCTGTTATTATCTCAATTTTATAGATGAGGAAACTGAAACTAAGAGAGGTTACATGACTTGCCCAGAGCCAATCAGTCAATAAGCATTTGCCAGGCACTGTGCTAAACTGTGTCTCTACGGCAAGATTTGAGTTCAGGTCTTCTTGACTTCAACTTCAGCATTCTGGTCGCTATATGACCTCACTATGCAAAAGCAAATGAAATACCTAGGAAGGTAGTGGGTTCTCCCTCACTGGGAGTCTTCAAGTGGAGGCCTGATGATCACTTATTAGATGTGTTATAGGGGGGATTCTTTTTGGTGATGAGTCAGGCTATGTGGCTATTGAGGTCCCTTCCAAGTATAAAATTCTGTGATTCTGTGAGTTATCTATTGCAAAGAGGGGTTAAATGACTTGTCTAGAGTCGCATGGCTAGTTCCAGAAGCAGAATTTGAAAGCAGTTTTTCCCAACTCTAAGCTTGGCTCTTTCATACACTACACTAACCTGCCTTTAAGAAATTATTAATATTTTAAAAACTCTCCATCATAATTTTCAAATATGTCTCTTTTGGCATCAATAACTACTGCAATTGTTTCATTTCTATCTCCATACTCCAGAGCTGCTTCAATTTGCATCAGAGAATAATTTGCCTTTGACCTAGAAAAAAATAGTATTCAAAGATTAAAAGAAAAAAAATATATAATCTAAGGAAAGAGGAAAAATTGGTTAATGATCTATAAAACATGCCAAGGCCTGATGATACTGATTATGTAGACAAGATGTATGAGAAACGCTTTGCCATAAATTTGTCACTCATAATTTTTCAGGCTTAATGACTCAGAACTTCTTGGACTCATATTTATAATCCTATATATGTATTTCAGCTCATACGCTAACAAAACCCCTTCAATTGTCACTCCTCCCCAAATGCCCTATTCCAACTTCCTTCCGTTCAGTCTATAGCCCCTTTATATCCATCCCTTTCTGCCCTCTCCCTCTATATTCAAACCTCCATCTACGTAAGTAGACTTGGAATTGGTCTGTCTGAATTTTCCACTTGGCACAGCTGTGTTGGAAACTAATGGAAGTGTTGTTCAGCAGCACACAGAGGGAGAAACAAGAAACGTGGTTAATGTCCATAAAAATGCTAGGGAAAAAAAAACAGAAATGAACCAGTAACAGGATAAGCAGTATATCAATAACACATCAAGAGTCTATGACCAAGTGAATTTTTTTTTAGCATTATTCACATTATATTTTCCTGATTAAAAAAATGACATTTATTTAGCCTCACTTGAGTTGAATATCAGATTATTTGGGGGGATGTTGTTTCTATCAGTATTCCATTTTCTAAAGGTCCAATTCTATATTTGCATCTCAGAGACAGTTAACAAACCAGAGAGATCAAATGAATCCCTATTATTCTTTTGTTGCAATAGCTGAAGCATTAGCTTCTATTCACAAACGGGTTTGGACTGGTTCAAGTAATATTTAGTCAACTATTTGCTAACTTGAAATTATTTCTATTTTGATCAGATTTTCTTAAATCACTAATTTCTTTACTCACCCTCAGTCCAAGAAAGTATATCAGATTAGAGTTCTGAAGACTGCAAATAAGTTCTCAGACTTTGGACCAAATATGAATAATTATACTTCTAAGCAATCCTGGGTATAGGAATATTTTTATTAGCAAATAAATGTTTATATATAAAACAAGGAAAGGAAATGGCTTGATTTCAATTTTAATCACTTCTTGGTTACATAAATCTAAGCTAAGAAAAGCTATTGATTTCTTTGAAAAATGATACTGCAAAACGTGTAGTTGTGTCTGTCATTTTCCAATGTCTTAACAACCATCCTGGTTAAGGATGAATTCCTGTTGCAAAAGTTTTATTTATTTATTAAGTAACCTCACCAATGAAATCATACATAGATCATTCAAAGTATCACAATATGAATTATCTTTGGATGTCTGCCACTTTTGACCGGGAAATATTGCTAAATTAATGCTATTAATGGTTCTCAAAGAAACACCACATACGGTACTATATACATATTTGTGAAAAAAAGTTCATTACTTTTTAAATTCTAATCTCTTCTAATGTGACGGCAGAGCAATTCGAGAATTGCTGAAGTGTGCTGTCTTTTATTGAATGAGGTGGCATGGAATAGCAGAAAGTGTCGTAGATTAAGAATCACAAACTTGCAGAATTTGAGAGTCGGAAGGACTTCAGAATTCAATCCAGATCTGAAAGGAATCCCTGATACACCATACTGAACAAGTTACCACCCAGCCTCTGTTTGAATATCCATGGGGGAATCCACTCCTCTTGTGACATCTGGACCCCTCTAATTGTTAGCAAGTTTTTCTTGACATAAAACTTAAATGAACAGACTTTGAAACAAAATGAAGCAAAAGAAAATTATAAAACAAAACAAAATTCATACTTATTAGAGACAGTTACAAGGAATATATTTCAATTCTATTATTTTAAAAATATCTCGGTTCCTACTTTTTTTTT
>JAQQSZ010005963.1:0-13730 GCA_028646595.1 Phalanger gymnotis | reverse complement strand
CTCTGGTACAGATGGAGTACCTAGAGAGGGTAGTGATTGAAATTCTCATCCTATTCTTGGCAGCAGGCATGATTCAAAGGGTTGCTAAGAAAATTGTTGATATCATTGACCTGACGTTTCTGAAAGGAATAATGATGATGATCCCACCCTATGTCTTTCACTATAATCCAGAATGCCAGCAGAGCCAGAGGAGTTCTGCCCTGAAAGGTGTATATTTTTTCCCACTAGGAAGAAAAGTTATACAATGTGGTCAGTGGGAATAGTGGGAAAGAAGTGTGGACTGGGAAACCCAAGACATTGAATCCTGACTTATTCTTACTTGGCTGCGTGATTCTGGGCTGTGACATACACTCTCTGGGTTTCATCATTTTTAGAGTTTTCTTAGTTGTAAAAGGAGAAGGTTAAACCATATACCACTTGAGGTCTCTTTTAACTTTAGATCCTATAACCTTTACCTCTCTATACATTCTGTGGCCTGTAAATAGAGATAAATGTAAACCTATATAGTTACCTTCTTAATTTTTTTTGCAGATTTTAAAAAAAAAGCCCTAAGACTGTCTTATCTTTTTTGGTCACATGGGGCAGAGGACAGCTACCACATTCATGGTCAGTAAGATCACAGTTAAAAACCACCTCTAACACCTTGTAGCTATATGAGCAACGGTAAGTCACTTACTGTATCTGAGCCTTAATTTCTTCATTTGTGAAATCAGGATAATAATGCCTTTAGTACCTATTTCATAAGGATGTTTTGAGGAAAAAATGAGATGATATACGTAAAGGACTTTGCAAACCTGAAAGTGTTCTAAAAATATTAGTTACTGTTACTATTTTCAATTCCTATAATACCAAGTACTAAATGCATCCTTTTCTGTCTCCTGGAGAATTCTTTAACTATTCCTTACCAAAGGTGCAGTTATTCTTGATCTATATGCTATTTTTGCTACTGTATAAGCTATTCCTTCACTCCTGTGTGAGAAGTATCCTCTCAAGAACACTTCTGTTTCTAATGTAATCAGTAGGAGACATTGTATCTCTCTATACAAAGTGAAAATGCTCCATTCTTTCCTGGGAAGCTAAGATCAAGGTCATGCTGCTAAATCCATTCTGCCATAGGGTATTATTTTTCCATAAAACCCTGGCCAAATAAATATATGATGAACTCTGTCTTCAGACAAATTTTTTCTCTTTATTTTATGTTCAAGGGAAATAGATTCATAGACTGAGTTAAAATGAAATGAAATGAAAGTGGTATCACAGAAAGAGTCTGCAGACTACAGAGTAACCCAAAAGCCTAAATTCAGATAGTTTTGAGAGGTTTTGCTAAGGTAAGCTTTGATAACTTAATGTCATACTAAGACTTTTGGGACACCTTGTATAAGTGTGCCTTGCTTTAAGAAAACCTGATCTACAAAATTCCAGACTTACAAAATAGATCAATTAAGCAGTGATTGTTGACTTTGTATTTCTTGTTCAGTCATGTCTCACTCTTTGTAACCCCATTTGGGGCTTTCTTGGCAAAGATGCTAGAGTGATTTGCCATTTCCTTCTCTAGTTCGCTTTATAGATAGGAAAACTAAGGCAAACAACGTTAAGTGACTTTTCCAGAATTGCATAGCTAGTAAGTGTCTGAGGCTAGATTTGAATGCAAGAAAATGAGTCTTTCTGATTCTAGTCTCAGCTCTCTCTCCACTGTGCTACCTAGCTTTGTTTACAGATGCTTTCTTTGACAACAGATTTGACAGAGGCTTCCTTTAGTTAGCTGGGTCTTTACTTGTTTTCAGATAATCACTTTTAAGTGAGATTTCTCAGAAAAGGATTACTACATTAAGTGAAGGGCATAAGAAAGTACCTAGAAGATATGGAATTTGTCTTATCCTTCTTCTATGACACATTGAACTACCAACATTCTTTGCTAAATTTACTGTGACCCTACCAAAGTGTCTACTTTAAAAACTTGATTAACTGTCCTATGTGGAGAACTTAAACATACGGATATGCCGTCTTGGTCAAATGGAGCATACCATAAAGGTAATCAGTGCAACTTCCTCATTTTGCAGGTGTTAAATTTAAGATCCAGAGAAGAAAAGGGATTTGGCCAAAGTCAGGATTTGGAGGCAAGTCCTCCAGATTCAAATCCATTTTTCATTCTATGATAGGTCTTGAATTTTTTTCACCCATCACTTTAGGAAAAAAAAAAAAGCAAAACAGTTTCAGTAAGAAAACAAGGAGAACATCAACCCTTATATGTACCTGTCCTTCAGCACTTGTCCCTGAAACTGCATTGGGATGAGATTACCCCTTATGGACTTGAAAGCTCATTTTAGCCAAGTCCTGCAGTTATTTTCTTTCACAACTGTGTTGGTAAGCAAAATGGGCTCCTTAGCACTTAGTTCAACAAGTGGCCTTGAAGAGTTTGGCATTTGTTTTTGCTGAGAAATTCAGTGTATTTCATTCAGTCTTACTAAGTGCTAAGCCCAGGCCCAAACCCCTATTAGGTGTAAAACCTATGTGGGTGTGGATTGGCAACTAAGGTGGGGCCCAAGGTGGGGCCAACTCCAGCGAGGGCCTAGTTTACATGTCTGGGACTGCAGAGGCTCTTAGACTTAGGTCTGCCTCTTTGTGATGATTTTAGGTCACGTGGGTAAGTCACATGTGTGACTCACCCCTGACACTGACAAAGATATAAAAGCCAGGGGTTGGCCTCTTCTTCCTTGGAGCTCTTTGCCGAAGCAGTGGTGGCACATGACTCTGGGCCAGCCCTTGTTCTGAGCTCCCAGGATGAGCCTAGATGTTGGTAACTATGAATTGTATTGGGTTTGTCTGTTTGTAATTTGTTTAAGGGCTCTTAAGATGGTGTTGATGTTGAGACTCTGGGCAGCTATAGCTAAGGAGCCCTCCAGCTTGTGAATCCTGAGATGCTGAGACTTTGTTGAACTCTGGTAACTATGTATTGGGATTTGAATCAGACAAGGTCTGTCTGTTGATGTTTGTAGTTTGCTTGTATTTTGCTATGAAGTTCAGGGTGCTGACTTTTTCCCCAGAACTAAGTGAATGATATTTGTGTGCTGAATTAAAGTAAGTTTGCCAACCCCTTAACCTTGCTCTCCTTATTAAGGCAGATTAAAAGAACCTGGGCTTTCTGGCTGTCCAGCAGCTTTCTGGGTGCTGGCTGTGGTTGGATCTGGACCCCCCACAGAAGCTGCTAGCCAGATTGTGGAAACAACAACTGATAAAGAAACACAGTTGAGGGGTCATATCTTATGTGTGAAAATTTATGATAGTATTTATCCTGAATTTATCCTGATACCCTATTGAGTCAATTTATTATTATTAATAAGAAAACTTATAGACCACCAATAAACAAATAATGAAAAGGTTGTTGACTGAATAATTAACTAGGAATTAGTTGCTATTAATAAAAATAATAATTTCATTGTAGAAAATTACATGTGTATTAGACCTTTTAAATTCCTTGTAATTAAAGGTTGTTTACGGTCATGTAAGTTATTTAAATCTCTTTAAACTTCAGCAAGATTATTTCTGCCTCATGATCATTAGTGAAATATAAGGCCATAGTTAACAATTATTTATTTATTAATTGTCCATTTTTGGGATAATCCTCTGTATCCAAACCTATATGGGATCTCTATTAAGAATCATATCAATATAACATTCTTCTCTTGGCATTCTGGCTTTTTTGTAAAATTGGTAGCTAAAAGGAAATAAACATTTATTAAGTGCCTACTGTGTACCAGACACTGTGCTAAGTACCTGATAAATATTATCTCATTTGATACATGATACATATATTTAATACACAGCCTCATTCTGTCCATTAAACTTGTTTTCCTATGGACTCTCTGCTCCAATAACTGTAAGTTGTTTGCATCTTTGCTTATTATGGTTTCTTCTTTTTGTTTATGCTATATCTCCCCAATGGGAATATCTCACTTCCACCATCTTTATCTATCCATATCTTTCCCATGCTTCAAGGCACAGTACAAAGCCAAAGTTTCTCTTCATGAAATCTTCCCTGTCTCTTTCAGCTTATGTGAATTTCTGTGCCCTCTGAACTCCTATGTCCCATATAATCAGTGACACTGTTAGACACTTGGTTACATATGATTTTTTTATTTTTTTAATATTTTTTCTACATAATAATTGTCTTTCCAAGTAGTCTGTTAGGTTCTTAAGGGCACCAAGCATATCTTCTATTTTTCTTATATCTCAGCCAGTAAATGGATAGGTACTGAGGATACTGTTATCCCCTTGTCAGGTAATCAGAATCTCCATTTTCAATTATTACAATATGTTATATAATTAAAAAAAACCTCAGAGTCAAATTATTCTTCATTCTTTTTAAAGTGAGTATATCAGAGATATCACAGTATTTTGGAGAAAGAGGTGGCCTTAAGCAGGAAGACTCTAATCTGCCTTTAATGCACACTGGCTTGTGAGCCAAGGAATAGTAAATATGACATGTGGCACTTTTAAAAAGCTGGGTGTATTTGAGCAAGGTAAAATCAAACACACCGCAAAGGGATCTTATAGCTCCAAAGATATCAGGAACTTGTTAGGTTGAGGGGAAGAGAAATATAGGTATGCCCCTTTTCTGGTTTCTTCTTCATCTCTCACTGGTTTGCAGATGACTGCCTCACACATAGAAAAGGAGATAGGTGTTTATATTTACTCACAGGGGTATTTAGGAGAATTAAGAAATTGCTTCAGAGCAGGTAAATTGCATAAACAGAAACAGACTGTGCTATTGGCAGTACTAGGGGCCCAAGAAAAATAGAGTAGTCTGTTGTCTCTGTAGATTCCAGGATATTTACCAAAAAATAGATTACTAACCATAGGCTAAAGCAAGGAAAATACTCTTCCAACTATGTTTATTAGAGTTATGATTTAAATAACCAGCCAGAAAGCCTGGATTTAATCTGCTGAAGTCAGTAAAGAAAGTTTTGTTTATTGTTTGAGGCTGAGATTGTGTGATGATATTTCCACATAGATGATTGAAGTGGACAGGGGATCTCTGTGGTATAAAGAAGGACATTTTTTTTTCAAAAAATCTTTTAGAAATATATAGCATTCTCTTGTATTTTATTTTATTTTACCATTTTTCCTTTATTCCCTTTTTAGCTCTTCACAATTGAATAAGAAAGTGTAGCAAATATTTTAACATATTGAACATATAAAATTCTGGTTTTAGATTTCTATAATATCTCATAAACATGAACTGATATATAAAATATTGAACTGCTGTCTATTATTTTGCTTTGTCAAATTTATCATTATGATACTTTTCAGACTCCCAAGACTGGCCAAAATTTGTATGGGGCAGAGTCCCAGAGTGAAGCCAGATTAGTGTTGCCCTTAAATATCTTAGGAAAGGCTTATCAACAAAGCCTCAATTTTATTTTCATTTGTCAAATGGAGGTGTTAATTTGGATGACCTCTGAGAGACCTCTTCAAGTTGTAAATATGTGTTTCCATGAAGTGATCCTCAGTCTTTCATTCCTCTCACAAAAAAAAAATAAACTCCTGGTGATAATAAGTCCAATCAGTTCTGTTACCTATCATCTCACACTGGTATTTCTATTAATAAGCATGTTATTCTTGGAAATGTAAATGTAATCTGAGAACAGAAACTAAATGGCTTTTTGAATTTTAATGGAATATTGGATTATGTTGTTCAGTCATTCAATGATGTCCAAATCTTCATGACCCCATGGACCAGAGCATGCCAGGCCCTTCTGCCTTCCATTATCTCTTAAAGTCTGTCCAAATTCATGTTCATTGTTTCCATGATACTATCTATCCATCTCATCCTCTGCCATCCACTTTTCTTTTTGTTTTTAATCTTTCCCAACATAATAATAATAATGTTCCAATAAGTCCCATCTTCTCATATGTGGCCAAAATATTTAAGCTTCAGGTTCAGTAATTGACCTTCCAGTGAATAATTTGAATTAATTTAAATATTGGCTGATTTGATCTCTCTGCTGTCCAAGGGACTCTCAAAATTTTCCAGCACCACAATTTAAAAGCATCAATTCTGTGGCACTCAGCTTTCCTTATAATCCAGCTTTCATAGCCATAAATTGCTACTAGAAAGACCATAACTTCGACTACATCAATGATTGTCAGCAAGGTGATGTCTCTGCTTCTTAGTATGCTGTCCAGATTTGCCATACCTTTCCTTCCAAGAAGCAAACATCTTTCTATTTCATGACTGTAGTCACCATCTGCAATGATCTTTGAGCCTAAGAATATAAAATCTGATACTGCTTTCGTTACTTCTTCCTCTATTTGCCCAGAAGGGATGAGACCAGTTACCAGGATATTAGTTGTTGTTATTTTTAAAGTTAAGTTTCAAGTCAGCTTTTATACTCTCCTCTTTCACCCTCATCTAGAGTCTTCTTAAATTCTCTTTACTTTCTGCCATCAGAGTGGTATCATCTGAGATTGTTGACATTTCTCCCAGCAACTTTAATTCCAGCTTCTGATTCATCCAGCCTGGCATCTCACATGATGTACCCTGCAATGGGATACATGTTTATTTGGCTTTATAAATCTTTTGGGGAACTTTTGGGTAACCCTAATGTTATTGGTATAGTACATGCCTTATTTCTTACTAATGCAAGAAATGTTTCTGAAAACAGATACAATATTATCGGAGAGAGACAGAAACAGATAGAAAAGGTGGGAAATTGCCAGTTTGAGCAAAATCTTTTTGCTTGAGCTGAGATAGGCTACAATTACTTGTCCTTCTCTACTTGAGCGAGCAGCATGGAGGTGAGCTGGGTATTGGTGCGTTCAGTGAAGAGAGAGAAGACCTATCCATATTAGCTAACAGCTAGGCATCTCAAAGGTATAGTTTGGTGCTGGAACACATAAATTTGGGGGAATATTTTTTGGGACAGAGTTTGAGCCTTGTGACAGAATTCTACTGTACATGCAATAGAAAATGTGTGAATGACTGGTACATCCTGCCTCTCCACTTATGACTTGACGAAAGAAAGATTTCCTATTTCTCTCACCTGAAGTAGAAGACACAGTGAGAGATGTTCTACTATGAGGGATTGGGAAGAGCTGAGATGGTTGGAATTTTTAAAAATACATATGTCTAATACATCGTATCCCCCATTCTAATTCAATTAAATTGTGCATTAAGATATGAAACATTCATAAAGATTTGGCAGAGCAGACTAAAAAGTCAGGTGTATTTAATGGGATGTGGTATGAACAGTGAGCTTGAATAAATCTTATTCCTAGATAAATAGCATGAGACTAAAAGAGATTTTAAATTTAGGGGTTGGAGAGAGTGGGAGATTCACAGCCAGCTTATACCAAAGTCCTGATGTTGTATTTAGAGGACCAGACAGCTGGTTTTACTCTCTCACAGCATCACCAGACTTCTCAATAGTACTTTACTTTTATCTAGCTATACTGTGATACTATCACTTCAGTGGAACAGAAACTCACTTTTTACACAGTCCGTGTCAAAGACTAATCTACCTCTGTGTTACTCATCCAAATATAAGTAGTGTTGCTAGTGACCCTTCCTAGGTCCTGTGGAAAAAATTACAATTATGGCAGAAAAGATCACCCATTTCCAATGTCACTCTGTATCACCTTTAAAGTCCATGTGCCCAGTGACATCTGTGCACTGTTGCTAATGGATTCTTGGGAAATCTCTTTCAATCCTCATGCTTCAAAGTATTCTACAAGATGTGGTTCCTAGTTAAAAAAAAGGGTGAAGGTCCATTATACATTTAAAATATGTAATTATTTCAAATACTTTTTAATTAAAACATACTCCCAAACCCATAATTACAATTAAGATTTATAAAATTGTAATTATTATATATTTCTACAACCCACTTGATCAAGAAACTAATTTAAATTTTTAAAAATTCTGTGTTTGGGATATTTAATAATAATATCCTTCATGCATCACATTCTAATATATAGATGTGAAGAGAAGAAAATGGGTAGTAACAAAGCTAGGTGTTACTTATTTGTAAAGTCTTATTTCCTTAAGATATCACAAAGCATTCGTAACCAGTTGGGGTTCTCTTCATAATAATGAAGATGACTGATTATTTATTGAATTCAAAATATTCTTTTTAATTTTTACAGATCTTTCTGAAGCCAAGCAATAAGCCACTGCTTTCACCAGTGACACCCATTGTCCTATAGTCTCTAACAAGGACCAAGAAGACAAACCACCACTAAAGTCCTCCATCTACCTCTTGTGGTGTTTAAAAAGGTTTAAGAGACATAATTTCTGGATAATTTAGTCATTTTGTTAATAACATCAGCATTTTAATAAAAGAATGGTCATTTGGGCATCTCTTTTAAACCAAAGACAATCATAGCAGTAGGCTCATGGCTTATATGCACATTGGAAGAGGGATGTTTCTGAGGGTAGCAACCAACTCTGATTGATTAACAATTAATGAGAGGTGAACTTTACAAAGAGAAGTGAGTTTACTCCAATGAGGGATCGAGAGTAACATTGTGTCATTCTTGGACAGAGAGAGACTATCCCTATGCCCAGAACACCTCAGCCTTGGGCAGTCTAGACTAAAGGATCTATCTCCACTGAAGCTTGATTGAATGGAATTTGCCTTAGACTGAAGATTCCTAGTAATATTGAGTGGGGATAGATAGAGGAAAAGGTTAGCTCAGAATAGAGAATGAGGTCTTGAAATGAGGATACTTAGATGTCAAAAAAAACACTGATTGATAAATATAAATGTACCACAACTTCTGGAAAACAATTAAAAATATACACCCTGTTCATCTTGAAAGAGTGGTGGCAATGTTTCATGTGGATGTTAGCACATTAATTTCATTTGGGTCTGAATCAATTAAACAAAGCATTTCAACATGGAAGTATGATTTGAGTAGTGTTTCTTAGATGATGGAATAAGTGGAAGGCAAGAAACAGAGGGGAACTAGGGGTACAATATTAAGAAAAACAGCTAACATATATAATTACATTAAAAAGAAAAAAAAATCTCAACAGGATGGTACCAATAGATTCAGAAAAAAGCACTTGATGTGCAGTGTTTATCTGTGACAAACACAAACAAAAATACAAATCTGAAGAATATATTACAGTGGTCATTTTGAATACCATAAATTGTACATATTTGAAACCAAAAGTTAACATTATTTTCTTTTTTTAATTTATTTTTAGTTTTCAACATTTATTCCACAAGATTTTGAGTTAGAAATTTTTCCCCATCTCTACCATCTCCCTCACCCCAAGATGGCATGTATTCTGATTGCCCCTTTTCCCAGTCTGCCCTCCCTTCTATTACCCCACTCCCACACTCCCCCCCTTTATTCCCTTTTCCCTTACTTTCTGGTAGGGCAAGATAAATTTTCTATAACCCATTGCCTGTATATCTGTAATAGCAGTTTAGATTTGAAGGTATTTTCCACTCATTAATAGGCCATGTGACTTGCTTACATCACATGTGAAGGGAGGAGCTTACTGAGAGGAAAAGGAAGTTATGTCACAGATAATGCTGAGAGAGAGGGAGAGAGAGAGAGAGAGAGAGAGAGAGAGAGAGAGAGAGAGAGAGAGAATTGTTATGGCTGTTAATGGCTGTTGTGACTGTTAGAGCTGAGGTAACAAAAGTTGACCTCTGATACCTGAACAGACTGTGACAGCTATACTGAGAATTTGTTTTGGGGAAGGCCCAGCAAGGGGTTGGAGAGGTTTTGGAATGGTAAGGCTCCGTGTTGTCGTATTATTTATCCAATGCTTTGTTGCTGCGATAGATTGGCTAGATGGCTTATGGGATATGGTTCTCTGGTGTCTGAATAAATGGTTTACTTTTCCTTCCGTGTGGACAGTCTCAAATACTTTGTGATACAGAACCACATAAGCATTTTGACAATTATCATATACATTGTTATTATTGCTTTACTGATACAATATCTTATTTCCCAGTTGCACATACAAAACAATTTTTAACATTTGTTTTTAGAACTTTGAGTTCCAAATTCTCTCCATTCTTCTCTCTCCATCCACCCTCTTTGAGAAGGTAAGCAATCCAATATAGGCTATACATGTATCATTGTGCAAAACACTTCCATAATAGTCATGTTGTAAAAGACTATTTCCCTCCATCCTATCCTGTCCCCCATTTATTCGATTTTCTCCTTTGACCCTGTCCCTTTTCAAAAGTATTTGCTTCTGACTTCTTCCTTCCCCAATCTGTCCTCCCTTCTATTATTCCTCCCCCTTATCCCCTTCCCCCTACTTTCCTGTAGGATAAGACACCCAATTGAGTGTGTATGTTATTCTCTCCTTAAGCCAAATCCAATAAGAGTAAAGTTCACTCATTCTCTTTTACCTCCCCCCTCTTTTCCATTATAACAGCTTTTTCTTGCCACTTTTATGGGAGATAATTTACCCCATTCTCTCTCTCTCTTTGTCCTCCCAATATATTCCTCTCTCACCCTCTCACCCTTTAATTTTACTTTTTTAGATATCATCCCTTCATATTCAACTCACCCTGCACCCTCTGTCTATGTATGTGTATATGTATATGTATATGTATATGTATATGTATATGTATATGTATATGTATATGTATATGTATATGTATATGTATATGTATATGTATATGTATATGTATATGTATATGTATATATGGAGATGAGAGCTATAGAAGAAAGAATTGGAAAGGGAATTAACAGCTTAGAATAAGAAGCATAAAAGTTTACTTTTTCTTACTCCCTCAATTTTTCCTTCCTTCTATCAGCCCTGCTCCCTTTTCTTTCCCTTTTCCCTTACTACTTCTTCCCTCTCTTCTAACCATGCCCTCCCTTTTCTTTCCCATTTCCCCTCCTACTGCCTGTAGGGCACATTAGATTTCTATACTTAACTGAGTAAGTTATTCCATCCTTGAACCAAATCCCATGAAAGTAAGGTTCAAACAATGCTCATCTTCCTCTCTTCTTTCCCTCTACTGTAATATGTTTTTGTGCCTCTTCGTGTGCTGTAATTTACTCTTTTCTTCCTTCTCCTTTCCTCTTCTCCAATTACAGTCCCTTTGTACTCTTAATTAGATTTTTATTATTTTATTTATCAGCTATTTTATTTTTATTAGTTATTTATTATTTTATTAGTTAGTTATCAGTCAATTTATACCCACACTCTCTGTCTATATATATCCCTTTTAAATGTCATAATAAATATACAAGTCTCAAAGTCCTGTGGTGACATGGCAAATGATGAAGCAGCAGGTGTGAATACCCTCAGAGTTGTAGTCACAATCCTATGCACAGACAGCAAAGGCCATAGGGTTGTTTCTCACTGGAAGTATCAGTGGGATTTAGAAGCCCTGTGGGTATCTAAGCAGCCTTTTAAGGATCACACTGTTCACCTCCTGGTGTGAGGAAGGGGCTAGAAAAGGTGCTTTAAAAATTATCTGCTTCCAACCTTGTCCTGATTACTAAAGCAGGCAGGGAATCCCACTCTGTGGTCAAAACACACACAAAAAAATGTACAAAAACATCTGTGAAGATGATTCCACTCACCATCCACTCACAAATGCACACTTATAGACTTTATAGACCAAAAGACTGCAGACTTACAGACCAAAGTCTAGTAGACCTGAAAGACGAACAGCTCTTATTGCAAGAGAACTAAGGTGTTACATCCAAATAGCAGCCCTGAGTGAAACAAGGCTGAAAAATGAAGGCCAGCTTACTAAAGTTGGAACTGGTCACAAATGTTTCTGGAGTGGCAGCAATGAAGGGGAGCACTGTGAAGTTGGCATAGGTTTTGTGATCAAAAATAATCTAATCAACAAGCTTGTATGCCTCCAAAAAGGAATGGCTCATGACAATGTGATTGCTACTTGTAGGAAAACGTCATGCCACCATCATCAGTTCACTACCATGATGAACCCTGATGAGGTCAAAGAAAAATTTTATGAAGACCTACAGACCCTTATCATCAGTGGGCCAAAAGAGCACAAGCTTATAATTCTGGGTGGCTTGAATGTCAGAGTAGACTCAGATTACCAGACTTGGCGGGGAATCCTACAGAGGAATGGAGTTGGAAAGAGCAACAGCAAAGATCACTTACTACTGAATTCTAGCGCATCTCATGACCTCATCATCAACACTGTCTTCCATTTAGCTAAATGCAATAAAACTTCATGGATACACCCTCATAGCAAGCATTGGCATTTTATAGACTATTTGATTGTAAGGAGAAGAAACAGACAGGGTGTGAAAATTATGAAGGCAATGTATGGTGCTGAGTGCTGGACTGATCATAGATTTATCCTCTCCAAGCTAAGTATTCACTTTCTTTTTTTAATTTAATTTATTTTTATTTTCGGTTTTCAACATTCACTTGCATAAGTTTTCAATTTTCTCCCCCTCCCTCCCCAAGAGAGCATGCAATCTGATATGGGCTCTATAGATGCATTTCTATTAAACACAATTTCACATTAGTCATGTTGCATAGAAGAATTAAAATGAATGGGAGAAACCATAAGAAACAAAACAAAACAAAAGAGAAAAGAGTCTGCTTCACTCTACATTCTGATTCTATAGTTCTTTCTCTGATATGGATGGCATTTCCATCATCTGCCCTCTGGAAAAGTTTTAGGTATTTGCATAGTTGAGAAAGGCTAAGTCTATCAAAATCAGTCCTCTCACACTGTGGCTATTACTGTGTATGTGCATTTGTAACTAAGGTAGGACTTTCTTACTGTTTTAGAATGATAAATTAATTAAGTCTCTTTGATTGAACCTTACTAGGTGCAAAGTCCTAGGCCCAAACCCCTAATTACTAGGTCCTAAGCCTATGTGGGCATGAAGCCCTCAGGGTCCTAAGAGGAGTTGCTAAGACAAGAGCCAATAATAGGAGCCTAAGTTCTGGTCACTCAGATGATGTTTGATGATGGCTAAAGAATGTATAAAAAGAGAGAAGAGAGCTATTTGTTTGGGGCTCTCACTCTTGGAGGAGGCTCTGGGCAGCTGTAGTTAAGAGCCTTCCAGCTTGTGAACCCAGATGTTGATGCCTTCTTGGTAACTATGAATTGTATTTGGTCTGTTCATAATATATCTTTGTAATTTGTTTGTATTTGCTGTGAAGTTGAGGGTGCTGGCTTTTTTCCCTGAATTAAGTAAATTATATATGTATATGTTGGATAAAAGTAAGATTGTTAACCCCTTAATGTTACTTTCCTTAGTAAAGCATATCAAGGAACCTGTGCTGGCAGCATTCTTTTTGTTGGTCTTGTGTTGGTCTTTCGCCCCCCACAACAGCTGCTAGCTGAATTGTTGAAACAGTACAATATTCTAGTTCTGTTTACTTCACTCAGCATCAGTTCATATAAGTTTTCCAGGTTTTCCCAAAGTCTGCCTGCTCATCATTTCTTTTTTTTTTAAATTTTAATTTATTTTTGACATGTTTGGTTTTCAGCATTGATTTTCACAGGCGTTTGAATTACAAATTTTCTCCCCATTTCCACCCCCCCCCACTCCAAAGTGGCGTACACTCTGGTTGCCCTGTTCCCCAGTCTGCCCTCCCCTCCGTCCACCCATTCCCCTCCCATCCCCCTTTCCCTTCCTTTCTTGTAGGGCAAGATAAATCTCTATGCCCCATTGCCTGTGCATCTTATTTTTTAGTTGCATTAAAAAAAAAACTTTTTTACTTTTGAACATCTATTTTTTTAAAACCT
>JAQQSZ010005962.1:0-13730 GCA_028646595.1 Phalanger gymnotis | reverse complement strand
TTTGGACCTCCTTTTCCATTTGGCTAATTCTGCCTTTCAAAGCATTCTTCTCCTCATTGGCTTTTTGGAGCTCTTTTGCCATTTGAGTTAGTCTATTTTTTAAGGTGTTATTTTCTTCAGTATTTTTTGGGTATCCTTTAGCAAGTTATTGACTTGTTTTTCATGATTTTCTTGCATCACTCTCATTTCTCTTCCCAATTTTTCCTCTACTTCTCTTACTTGCTTTTCCACATCCTTTTTGAGCTCTTCCATGGCCTGAGACCAATTCATATTTTTCTTGGAGGCTTTTGGTGTAGGCTCTTTGACTTTGTTGACTTCTTCTGGCTGTATGTTTTGATATTCTTTGTCACCAAAGAAAGATTCCAAAGTCTGATTCTCAATCTGGGTCCATTTTTGCTGCGTGTTCATGTTCCCAGCCAACTACTTGACCCTTGAGCTTTTTGTAAAGGTATGGCTGCTTGTAGGGTAGAAGTACTTTGTCCCAAGCTTTAGGGGCTATGCTGCTGTCTTCAGAGCTACTTCTACACAGCAAGCTCTGCCACAGCAGCACTCCTCCTCGCCCAAGAATTGCCAACCTGGATCATGACTCAGATCCAAGCAGGCTCTACACTCCTGCTCTAATCTGCCACTTAATTCTTCCTACCAGGTGGGACTGGGGCCAGAAGCAACTGCAGCTGTAGTTCTGTCCTCAGAGCTGCACCACCTCCACTGCCCCCAAGGTGTTGGCCGAACCTCAAACTCCTTTCACTCTGTCCTAGCAGCTTTTCCTACTAACCTTCTCTGTTGTCTTTGCTGTTTGTGGGTTGAAAAGTCTAGTAACTGCCACAGCTCACTGATTCAGGGTACTAGGGCCTGTTCCGCCCGGCTCCCAGTCTGGTTGTTCCTGGCGTGGCTCACACTGGGCTCTGCTCCACTCTGCTCCCAGCTCCATGCAATAGACCATTCCCTGAGGCCATACAGGCTTTCCTGGGCTGGAGCCCTGCTTCCCTCTGTTATTTTGTGGGTTCTGCAGCTCTAGGATTTGTTCAGAACCATTTCTTACTGGTGTTTGAGGGACCTGGGGGTGGGGAGCTCATGCAAGTCCCTGCTTTCCAGCCCCCATCTTGCCCTATTTTCATTCTTAAATGCTCTCAAGATAACTTTGCCTAGTTGGGCCTCTTGACAAGCTTTCTTTCTTTCTTTTTTACAAAACAAGTTTCTACTGAGTGGGTAGAGCCTAGATGGCAGAGAAATGGCAGAGACTTTCCTGACCTCTTTTTAAAACCCCTCCATATACCTTTAAATAATGCCTCAGTACAAATTTTGGAGCAGTAGAACCCACAAAAGGATGGAGTGAAACAATTTTCCAGCCCAAGACAATTTAGAAGGTCAGCAGGAAAGGTCTGTTATGCCAGGGTGAGAGTGGAGCACAGTCTAGCTCAGGCCCTTCCCAGCAAATGGTAGCAGTGGTGGTTACCAGACCTCTCAGCCCAAGGGGCTTAGACAACTGGTCAGAGGAAATTATAGGAGTCCCTTTGCTGACACCAGGGGCAGGACTTTGCTGCATTGCCCATACTCGTATCCAGATCACAGTTCCAGAGCAAGGAGAAAGACTAACATAACAGAACTTGTAGCCACAGGGGAGCTGGGACCCTGGTTACAATTCCAGAGCAGAAAAGAGTGGTTATGGCTGCTCACAGACAAGAGCACAGGCCAGAAGAATAGTAAACACATCTCTCCCTAGATCAAACCACCTTAAAAGAACTGAAAACTTACAGTTCTCCAAAATTATCTCTAAAACAGCTACACAAAAAACTGAAGCTTGAGACAGTGTTCCCTCCACTCCAGAAACAGAGCCCCCCCCCCCGCCATTAGCATAGAGTTAAAAGTTAAGAAATAAGCTGGAAAAATGAGCAAACAGCAGAAGAAAAATTTTGACAACAGAAAGTTACTATGGTGACAGAGAAGGTCAAAACAAAAATTCAGAAGAAGATGACAAAGTCAAAACTGCTTTATCCAAAGCCTCAAAGAAAAAAATATGAATTGGTCTTAGGCCTTGGAAGAGCTCAAAAAAAGATATTAAAAATCAAGTAAGAGAGGTAGAGGAAAAATTGGGAAGAGAGATGAGAGTGACAAAAGAAACCATGAAAAAAAGTCAACAGCTTAGTAAAGGAAGCACAAAAAATACTGAAGAAAATAACACCTTAAAAAACAAAATAGGCCAAATGGTAAAAGAGACACAAGAATCTGATGAAGAGAGGGATACCTAGAAAAGCAGAATGGGACAAATGAAAAAGGGGCACAAAAATTCACTGAAGAAAAAAAAAGTAAAATTAGCCAAATGGAAAAGGTGATACAAAAGCTCACCAAAGAAAATAATTCCTTAAAAATTAGAATTGGACAAGTGGAAACTAATGACTTTATGAGACATCAAGAAACAATAAAACAGAACCAAAAGAATGAAAAAATAGGAAAAAATGTGAAACATCTCATTGGAAAAACAACTGACCTGGAAAATAGGTCCAGGAGAGATAATTTAAGAATTATTGGACTAACTGAAAGCCACAATAAAAAAAAAAGAGTCTAGACATTAACTTTCAAGAGATTATCAAGGAAAACTGAACTGATATTCTAGAACAAGAGAGTAAAATAGGAATTGAAAGAATCCACTGATCACCTTCTGAAAAAGATACCAAAATGAAAACTGCCAGAAATATTATAGCCAAATTCCAGAGCTCCCACATCAAGCAGCCAGAAAGAAGAAATTCAAATATCATGGAGCCACCGTCAGGTTAACACAAGATTTAGCAGCTTCTACATTTAAGGGTTGGAGGGATTGTAATATGATATTCCAGAGGGCAAAAGAGCAAGAATTACAACCAAAAATCACCTACCCAGAAAAACTTGAGTATCATCCTTAGGGGAAAAATGAATTTTCAATAAAAGAGAGGACTTTCAAAATGAAAAGACCAGAACTGAATAGAAAATTTTGCTTTCAAACATAAGACTCCAGAGAAGCATAAAAGGGTAAACAGGAAAGAGAAATCATAAGAGATTTAATAAGTGTAAACTGTTTACGTTCCTACATAGGAAAATGGTACTTGTAACTCCTAAAAACTCTCATTATACATAGACAGAGGGCACAAGTATGAGTTGAATGTGATGGGATGATTATTTTAAAAAAAATAAAATTAAGGGGTTAGGGTTAACCCTAACCCTAAATGCATAGGGAGAAAAGGAAAGGGACAGGTAGAACTGAGTAAATTATCTGACATAAAGGAGGCACAAAAGAGCTTTTGCAGTGGAGGGCAAGATGGGGGGAGGGGAAGGCAGGGGGAGGGGTAGATAGTGCATGAACTTACTCTCATTGGATTTGGCTCAAACAAGGAATAACACACACACTTAGTTGGCTACTGAAATCTACCTTACCATACAGGAAAGTAGAAGAGGAAGAGGATCGGAAAAGTGGAGGGCTGATTGAGGGCAAATTGGGGGAGGTAAAAGAAGTAAAATACTTTTGATACCATTACTAGGTCTATACCCCAAAGAGATCATAAAAAAAGGAAAAAGACCCACGTGTACAAAAATATTCATAGCAGCTCTTTTTGTGGTCGCAAAGAATCAGAATTGAGGGGATGCTCATCAGTTGGGGAATAGCTGAACAAACTGTGGTATATGAATGTAATGGTATACTATTGTGCTATAAGAAATGATGAGCAGGTGGATTTCAGAAAAACTTGGAAAGGCTTATATGAATGGATGTTTAGTGAAGTGAGCAGAGCAGGAGAACATTGTATACAGTAACAGCAACATTGTACAATGACCAACTTTGATAGACTTGACTCTTCTCAGCAATACAGTGATCTAAGAAAATTCCAAAAATGTTACCCATAATCAGAGAAAGAACTATGGAATCTGAATGCAGATCAAAACATACTATTTTCGCTTTTTTGTTTTTTCTTTCTTGTGGTTTTTCCTTTTCGTTCTGATTTTTCTTTTACAACATGACTAAAGTTGGAATATATTTAATATAATTGTAGGAAGGGGAAGGAAGGGAGGGAGAAAAAATTTGGAACTCAAAATCTTATAAAAGTGAATGCTGAAAACCATCTTTACAAGTAATTGGAAAAAATAAAATTCTATTATGTGGGAGAAAACACTTTTGAGAATGGACGTGTTAAGAGGAGAGAGAGTAGGATAAACAGGAGGGAAGTAGGATGAAGGGAAATACATAGTAATCATAACACTGAATAGAATTTTACAGCAAATTTCTCAAATATATAGAGAACTGAGTTGAATTTCTAGAAATCAGAGCCATTCCTCAATTGATAAATGTTCAAAGTATATGAACAGGCAGTTTTCAGATAAAGCAACTAAAGCTATCTATAGCCATATGAAAAAATACTCTAAATCACTGTTGATTAGAGAAATGCAAATTAAAACAACTCTGAGATACTACCTCACACCTGTCAGATTGGCTAATATGACAGAAAAGGAAGATGAATGTTAGAGGGGGTGTGAGAAAACTGAGACACTAATGCACTGTTGGTGAAGTGGTATACTTATTCAACCATTCTATAAAAATTTGGAACTATGCCCAAAGGGCTATAAAACTATGCACATCCTTTAACCAAGAAATACTCTTACTAGGTCTTTATCCCAAAGAGATAAAAAAAAGGAAAGGAAAGGAAAAGGATCAATATGTACAAAAGTATTCATAGCAGCTCTTTTTGTGGTGGCAAAGAATTAGAAATTGAGGGGATGTCCATCCATTGGGGAATGACTGACCAAGTTGTTGCACGTGATTGTGATGGAACACACATACAATTGTGCTATAAGAAATGATGAGCAGGATGCCCTCGGAAAAACCCTGAAAGACTTATATAAACTGATGCAAAGGGAAATGAGCAGAATTAGGAGAACATTGTATACAGTAATAGCAATATTGTATGATGACCAACTATGAATGACTTAGTTATTCTCAGCAATACAATGATCTCAGGCAATTCTGAAAGACCGCTATCTCCAGAGAAAGAACTAATAGAGTTTGAATGCAAATTGAAGCATTCTTTTTCTTTTCTGTACTTTTCTTGGCTTTTTTTTAAATCTATGTCTTCTTTGACAATGAGATTAACATAGAAATATGTTTTGCATGACTACATATGTATAGCATATCAAATTGCTTGCTTTCTCAATGAGGGGGGAGGAGGGAGGGAGAAAATTTAAAACTCAAAAGTTTTTTTTTAAAAAAAACTAAGGTTAAATCTGTTTTTATATGTAATTGGAGGAAAGTGAAATATTAAATAAATAAATAAATAAATTTCTATTGATGTCTTTTGTATGGCTATTTGTTATAACCATAGTTGCTTGTGGTATCCATCCCCCTCCTAGAGGACCATCCTACATAATTACTATTCTGTAAAGACAAAAAGAGAAAAAAGAAAAAAAGAGGAAAAAATCAGCATAATAATATAAATGATAAATGAGTTAAAAAGCCCGAAAACATGTGCAATGTGCAACACTTGTGGACTTCCAGATATCTCTTTGGAGTCATACTTGTGCTTTTTAATTTCACAATACTTACGTTTGATTTAATGCTTCTTCTTTCCTTTATGGTCATGTATAATTTTGTTTTCTTGGCTCTGCACCAAACTTTCTTTAAACTGGTTTTACTGTCTACTGCTTCTCTCAATTTTATGAAGCGGTACTGCTCATAATCTTAGATCATTCTTCTCTGTAAGCTTTTATAATTGAGTTTATAGTCTAAATTGATATTGCGTTTGGCTGCCGTATCTCTCCACTTGGTGAGTAAGTCAAATCAAGTGGTTTTTTTTTTCCTAAGTTGACTTTTAGGTTCTTTTTTATCTCCTCATGATAGCAATTTATTTATATCAGTTAAATTTCCGTATGAAAATATTGCAGTCTGTATTTGCATATAAACAGGTAAGCAATGCAGTGAATGGAGAGCTGGACCTGAAGTCAGGAAAGCCTGAGTTCAAATCCTGCCTCAAATACTTACTAGCTGGGTGACCCTGGGTAAGTCACCAAAGTACTTTGCAAACCTTAAATATATAAATATTTATACAAATGCTATATAGATGCCAGCTGTAATTATTCCATACGTCTTAACCCACTTCTTTTAGGAGAAGTATCATGGACTAGAACAGCCACATACAGCCTCGGGGTAATTTATGAGGCCAGCCAACGAGCATAGAAATTTACAGAAATGCTTTAGTAAACGAAGCCGAGCTACCGCAGAGCTCTCACTAAAATGGCAAATCAAAATACATTGTCTATTGTTTCAATAAAAACCTAAGGTTGAACAGGCCTAGACCAGAGCACAGAAACTGGATTCAGGACAACCTAGGCCTTGCTTCAGAAGCTTATTAATTGTGTATCATCCAGTTGTGTGAACAGATTACCTATCAGTCGTGTGATCCTTTTGACTTCTTTGAACCTCTGTTTCCTCATCTATAAAATGGGTAAATTAATAGCGGCTATTTCAAAAGAGCTACATCAAAAGAGATAATGTTCACATAATTCTTTACAAACCTTAAAGCTTTATATAAATATAAATGTGAGCTTTTATCATCAACCAGTTCTCATCACCACACACATTCTCTGCTCTTGACCGGGTGGTCTCCTCTCTATAAAATAATAATTGCCTAGGCCAATTAATTTATTTTACATGTGAGACCAGGCAAGGGAAGAGAGTTCTCCAATATCATTTAGGTCGTGAACGGTAGAACCTGGAAAAAAAAAATCTAGATTCGTTGGCTCCAAATTCAGTGTTCTTGTTACCATGCCACATCTCCCCCTTCAAATCAAATCCTTCAAAGCTTTTCCATGAACTCTATGCTTCTCTGGCTCTATCATAGCAATTGTCTATCTCACAGCATCGACATTTTTCCTATACTCAGAATACATATAACACAATTTTATTGCATTCCGTCTTACCAGTGTTAGTGTTGCTTTATGTTAAAATACGTCTCTCTTCCCAACTGTTCTGAGAGCTTCTCGGGAGCAGGGTTTCGGTATTGTGGGTGTGCAGCCCCAATTTGAAGGACAGGAGCTGGGAGAGTTAACTTTGGCCTCAGTCTGGTCAGTGGAGTAAGGAACTGCTAGTACATGACTGAATACAAATTCAAAAAAGGATTTCTCATCTATCTTGCCCTATAAGAAAGTAAGGGGGAAGAGGACGGGGGTGGGGTGAGTGATAGAAGCGAGGACAGACTGGGGAAATGGGCAATCCGAATACATGCCACCTTGGGGTGGAGGCAAGGGTAGAAAGGGGGAGAAAATTTGCAACTGAAAATCTTGTGGAAATGAATGTTGAAAACTAAAAATAAATTTTAAAAAATTAATTAAAAAAACCTTTCTTACTTGCCCACTGTGTGCAGAGCGCAGTCCTGGGTACCGGGGAGATGGAAAGCTCAGATAAAAGACTTTCCTTCTTTTGTGATGGAAAAGAATTGGGAACTGAGCAGAGGCCCATCAACTGTGGAGTGTCCCAACAAGCTGTGGCTGTGATGAGTGTGGTGAACACCACTGTGCTGTAAGAAACGACAAGCAGGAAGCTTTCAGAAAACCTGGGAAGGCTTACACGCACTGCCACCGAGTGAAATGAACAGAACCAGAAGACCACACGTAGTGGCAGCAACAGAGCGTGGTGATCGCCTGGGTATGACTTGGCTATTTCTCAGCAATACCGTGATCCAAGATAGTTCCAAAGGACTTATCACAAAAAATGAGAACTGATGGAATCTGAGTGCAAATTGAAGCATACTTTTTTTAAAAAAACTTTCTTATTCTTGGTTTTTTGGTCCGTATTTTCTTTTGCACCATGGCTAATACGGTAATGTTTTGCATGACTGCACATGTATAATCTACATTAAACTTCTTGCTTTCTGAATGTGGGGGAGTGGATGAAGGGAGAGAATTTGGAGCTCAATTTTTTTTTAAATGTTAAAAATTTTTGTTTACACGAGATTGAGAAGAAATCAAAATCACATGTACAAAAATTCAATGTGCTAACACCAACAGCAATAATAATAAAAGACTATATCCCATCTTGGACCACAATCCAGATAACTTTTTTCCTTTCTTTTGTCTCAAAAGTGGGTGGTGAACTCTAAGTATGGAAGCTACTCTCACCGGAACAGAGGCAGCTTTTCTGTGTAACCTGTGTTGCCATGGCGATGAGACACTCCAACAAATATCTCCCCAGAATACATCAGCTAGTGATGTTTTAGAAGTGGGAATTCTGGGATTGCTTTGTGAAGATTGCTGGGTAGAAAGATGCCAGAAGGAGTAGAGCTGAGTCAAGAGTCAAAGTTAGAGAATCATCTTCCATTTTTGGACCACGTGGACAGGAGCCAGGGTGCTCCTCAGCCTTCCTCCAGTGACCTCTATTGTTACTGCTGCCCTGATGTGGACCATTTTTGGTAAGATTATCCAAGCACCCCTTTCTCCTGTGATTCCAGGGAAGGGAAGGAAGGTACTCCCATCAACTGGGCAACTCTTATGCATTATCCATGAAGGAGAGGTGTTAAAGTAGGATAAGCCAATTTCTGCTGCAAGTGGCAGCAAAGAGAGCTGGCTACATATACATCCATGAACTGTAACTTTCCCCCTTTGCTCTCTGTGATTTCATTGCTATTATTTATTTCCCTTTTCATAAAAAGAAAACTCATGGTTACTAATACTTGTTTCATGGCTAATGCCCACTATGATTGATAAACATCTTGGTGGAAAGGATTGACAAATCCCATCCGAGCATGAGGCAAAGGGAGGTGGCAGGGCTAGGAAAGGCAATATTGGAGGCAATTTGCAACCATATTCCCAAGCCAGCTCAAGCTGATAAGCGGGAGCAATGTTCAGCAGAGAGATTTGTAACCCAAAGTGAATAAAAATCCCTGAGACAATCTTTCCAGTTGTCTTAACCTTACTCTCTTCATGTACTCTGTGATCCAGTGACACTGGCCCCCCTGCTCTTCCTTGCATAAAATGCTCCATCTTCTAACTCTGGGGATTTTCTCTGGTTGTCTCCCACGTCTAGAATGCTCCCCCTCCTCACTTCTGCCTCTTGGCTTCCCTGTCTTCTTTCAAGTCTCAGCTACAGCCCCACCTTCTTTAAAAAGCTTTTTCCTCCCTAATCTTAGTGCCTACCTTCTGAGATTAGCTCCATTTTATCCTAAATATATCTTGTTTGTAAGTAGTTGTTTATATGCTATCTCCACCATTAGGCTGTTAGCTCCCTGAGAGCAGAGACTGGGTTTTTTTCTGTTTGTCTGCTTTTTTCTTTTTTGCCTTTCTTGGTATCCCCAGAACTTAGCACAATGCTTGGCATACAGTAAGTACTTAATAAATTCTTGTTGATGACACAGTAGAATGCAATCAGAATCAGGGAAGTGAGATCTTTTACCCATAGCCACATTGTTCTCCCTGATAATGGGTTTCTTGCCCCCCTACCTCTGTTACAAGAAGTTAACGAGTGAGGCAACAACTAGCGCTATAATTACATACTGCAATTTCCCTATCCAATCATTCTGATGTAAACTTCAGGGCTTTACCCACCACCCCATAATAAAGTGTTACGTGAGACCTAATGGGGAAGGTTATTATCAACTTTAAGGACTAAAGAAGGTTCACTGGAGGGGGTGGCATTTGTATTGGACTCTAAGGATGATGAAAAGGGAGAGAAGGGGTAGTCAATATAGGAGATAGTATGGGCAAAAGCACAGTGATGAAAGAACATAGTATAAGCTTTGGAGGAAGAGGCTGGATGGAGGTTAGCTGTAATTTAGAATCAGTAGAGTGATATAGCATGAAATAAGCCTGGACAAGTAGAGTGATACCCAATTGTGCCAGGCTTTGAAAGCAGGTAGAGGAGTCTGAATTTGGCTGAGAAGGCATTGAAGAGTTGTAAAGATTTTTGAGTAGAGGAGTAAGTATGACCAGATCTATGTGTAAGAAGGATGTTCTGGAAGATGTATGAAGAACGGATTGGCCAAGGAGAAAGCAAAGGTGGGAATACGTGTGGAGTAGTAGTTCTGATAGTACACATGGGCAGTTATGAGTTTGCTGTACTAAGATGACAGTGAGGGGACAGTTAGGAAAGGATAGATGAGTGACGTTGTAGATATGAAATTGACAGGACTTGGTACTTGATCAGATATGAGAGATGAAAAAGAAGGAAGACCTAAAGATAATACCAAGGGGATGAACGATGGAAACAGGGTGAATGGTGGGGACCTAGACAGAGAAAATAAAGACAAAAGAAAGAACAAGAAAAGAGGGCAATTTGGGAAATTTTGGAAAACTTTGGAAAAAAGAGCTTGAAGTGTCAGTGGAGCATCAACATAGAGATGTCATGTCAGTAGTTAGACAGGAAACCCTGGTGCTCAGAAGGCTTGGACATATAGATTTGGGAATCATCTGCGTGATAATAATTTAAGCCATATGAATACATGATACTATTTTATTCAACAAGTATTTAGTGACATCTATGTGACAGCACATAGATAAAAATGAAATAGTCCCTCCCCTCAAGGAGATTACACTCTACTGAAATGGAAGATGCAACATGAAGACAGATAAGTAAACAATTTGTGTAGATGTTTATATTAAAAATTTCCGGAGGGAAAGCATTAACAACTGGAGTAATCAGGGTAGACTTCCTTTAGGAGATGGTGCTGGAAACGAGATTTGAAGGAATCTAGGTACTCTGTTGAAGAAGAAGTAAAGGGGGTGTGCATTCCAGGAATGGAGGTTAGCCTAAACAAATGATTAGAGTTAGGAGATGGAAAGTCATGTATGAAGAAGAGCAAGCAGGCCAGTCTTGCTGAAATGTACGATACATAAAAGCAAGTATTATGCAGTAAGCCTGGAAATGTCATCTAGAATTAGATTGTGAAGGGCTTTGAGAAACAAGTTGTATTTTAACCTAGAGGGAAGAGGGAACCACTAAAGTTCCTTAAACAGGAGACTGACATGATCAGAGCTATGCTTTGAAAATATCCATTGGTCAGCCATGTGAAGGATGGATAAAAAGGAGTTGGGAAGACAATTACAAGACTAATGCAACAATCCCGGTGAGAGGTGATGAAAACATGATCTGAAGGGAGGTATATTTGAGATATATTTTAGATATAGAATTGACATTATGAGGCAACTCGTTGGATTCAAAGAATCAAGGATGACTCTAAAAATTGGGAGCCTATGTGACAGGAGAGGTAGTGGATAATGGTGCATCAAAGAGAAATCAGTTAAGAAGAAGTGGGGATTTGAGGGAAAAGATAATTCTGTTTTGGACATGTTGAATTTGAAATGTTTATGAAAGCTAATTGGAAAGTATAATGGGCATTTTTTTTAAACTTTTATTTTAGACTCAAACACCAGAACACAAATACAGAATAGAGAAAAGAAACAACAACATGTTATAAACTTAAACATTGGAACTTGAATGCAAAGTAAGAAAGGGGGGAAAAAGCATGTCATATGCATAGCAGAACACATGAGAGGATTCAAAATATGTAACAATAAATTTTCATTTCGAGAAAGCCTGTATGATAAATACTGCACATTATGTTGAGAGCTATCCATCTTTTCTTTGCTTCCTTGTAAGTTTTCTTTTGTTCTCTGCTGTGCACTTTTTCACTTTGTTTTCTCCCCCTCCCCCCTTCCTCAGAAGGCTACAACTGTGTGGATATATTTCTCTAGAGCTATACATACATACACATATAAATACATACATATACATATAGGTATATACTTTCCCAAACACATTCTATTCCTGATCTTTGTTTTTGTGTTTGGGTATATCTCGTTTCCTATCCCTCCTGCCTCCTTACTTTACTTCTACCCACTACCTTGCCCTCCTATTACTTGCCTACCCTGCTCCAAGGATCTCTCCTCTATCCTCCCTTTCCCATAAATTTAAAGACCCTTCTGTAGCTCCCTATAACCTATTCCCTCACCTTCTCCTCTTAGATCCCTCCCTTATCCTCCCATACCCTCCCTAAACACCGTTCTATACCCCCCTTTTAACCTATTTCCTCATCCTTCCCTCTAAAGATCTCTCCCTTGCCCTCTCCCCCTCCCTATCCCCTTACCATTTTATTTCTTCTGAATTTAGAAGACTTTTATACACTTCTAAATATATATGTACTGTTCCCTCTTAAACCCATTCCCGATGAAAGTTGGTTACCAGAACTACAAGTGCTCCTCCCTCATCTAATTCCTCTGTATGATTCTTCCTCTTGCACCTCATTTGTATAAAATAATTACTCTTTTTAGCTGTTCCTAAATGATTTTACTTTTTAAATTCATATCACAGTCAGGTTTACCTCCATCTTTCTTATGAGCTACTCAATCATTAATAAAAATGTTAGACATCAATTTTGCATTTTACATATATAAAAAGTAAGAGATCTGTCCTTATCGAACCCCTTTTAATCAGTCTTTGGTACATAACTTATGTTTCTCTTGGCTCTCGTGTGTCAAATCTTCTATTAAGTTCAGGTTTTTTTAACCAAGTCTTGAAAGTTTGACAGTTGATCAAATGTTCATTTTTTTTTATTCAGGTTTATGCTTAACTTTGCTGGGTATGATATTTTTGGCTGAAGCCCCAGTCCTTTTACTCTTCAGTAGTGTTCCAAGACCTGCTGTCCTTTAACGTCTCTGCTGCTAGGTCTTGTGTGATTCTAGCTGTGGCACCATCATATTTAAATTGTTTTATTCTTGTAGCTTTTAATATTTTATCCTTGAGCTGGGTGTCTGGAATTTGACTATAATATTCCTATGAGTTTTCCTCATAGGATCTCTTTTAGGTGGTGATCAATGGATTTTCTCTATTTCTACTTTCCCTCCTTATTCTAATGCTTTGGGACAATTTTCTTTAATTATTTCTGGTATTATCATATCAAGATTTTTTTTTAATCATAGCTTTCACTTAGTCTGATTAGTTTTATGTTTTCCCTTCTTGATCTGTTCTCCAGATCTGTTGTTTTTCTTATGAGATGTTTCACTTTTTCTTCTATTTTTAAATTATTCGTATTTTGTTTAATTATTTCTTGATCTCTTATAATTTTGCTGGTTTTGCCCTGCCCAATTCTTAATTTTCAAAGTGTCATTTTTCTTTCTTAAGATTCTGCATGGGGGGGCGGAGCCAAGATGGTGGCTGGGAAGCAGTGACTGGCGTCAGCTCCCCATCAAGTCCCTCCAAAAACCTATAAAAAAAATGGCTCTGAAACAATTCTAGAGCTGCAGAACCCACAAAGTGGCAGAGGGAAGCAGGGCTCCAGCCCAGGACAGCCTGGATAGTCTCTGGGTAAGGTCTATCCCACATGGAGCTCCCAGCCCCTAGCTGAGGGGAGCGGAGCTGAGCCCAGCGCGCACAGCGCGAACAGACCAGACGTGGACCTACCAGACCAGGAGATGAGCAGAGAGTGCCCTGGCACCCTGAAATATTGAGCTGTGGCATGTACCAGACCTCACAACCCACAAACAGCAAAGACATCTGAGAAGGTTAGTGGGAAAAGCTGCAGGGACTGAGTTTGCGGTAGGCCACTGCCCCTGGGGCAGCATAGGTGGGGCAGCTTTAGAACAAAGGCTGCAGTTGCTTCTGGCCCCAGGCCCACCTGGTGGGAGGAATTAAGTGGCTGATCAGAGCAGAAGTGAAGAGCCTGCTGAAGATTTAAGCCCAGTCCAGGTAGGGGGTTCTTGGGGAAGGAGGAGTGCTGGTGAGGCAA
>JAQQSZ010005961.1:0-13730 GCA_028646595.1 Phalanger gymnotis | reverse complement strand
CCTCCTTTTCCATTTGGCTAATTCTGCCTTTCAAGGCATTCTCCTCCTCATTGGCTTTTTGGAGCTCTTTTGCCATTGGAGTTCGTCTATTTTTTAAAGTGTTGTTTTCTTCAATATTTTTGGGGTCTCCTTTAGCAAGTCATTGACTTGTTTTTCATAGTTTTCTTGCATCATTCTCATTTCTCTTCCCAGTTTTTCCTCTCCTTCTCTAACTTGCTTTTCCAACTCCTTTTTGAGCTCTTCCATGGCCTGAGACCAGTTCATGTTTTTGTTGGAGGCTTTAGTAGGCTCTTTGACTTTGTCGACTTCTTCAGGCTGTATGTTTTGGTCTTCTTTGTCACCAAAGAAAGATTCCAAAGTCTAAGACTGAATCTGGGTGTGCCCTCGCTGACTAGCCATGTTCCCAGACAACTTACTTGACCGCCTTAAGTTTTTCAGTGGGGTATGACTGCTTGTAGAGCAAAGAGTACTTTGTTCCCAGCTTGAGGGGATGCGCTGTTGATTTCAGAGCTCTTTCTGTACAGCCAGCTTTGCCACAGCAGCACTCCTCCTTCTCCAAGAACCACCAACTGGCACCTTACGCAATTCTTAAGCAGGCTCTGCTCTCCTGCTCTGATCTGCCCCTTAATTCCTCCCACCAGGTGGGCCTGGGGCGAGAAGTAACTGCAGCTGTAGTTCTGTAGCCACCCCTGCCTCTCCCCCCCTCCCGCTGCTGCTGGGGCAGTGGCTGAACTGTGAACTCTGTCTCCCACAGCCTTTCCCACTAACCTTCTCTGTTGTCTTTGGGTTGAGAATCTGGTAACTGCCACAGCTCACTGATTCAGCATGCTAGGGCCTGTTCCGCCCAGGTCCCAGTCTGGTTGGTCTTGCCACTGCCCTTGCTGAGCTCTGCTCCCCTCTGCTCTGTGCGCGATAGACCTCATCCAGCAACCATCCAGGCTGTCCTGGGCTAGAGCCCTGCTTCCCTCTGCTATTTTGTGGGTTTAGCAGTTCTAAAATTTGTTCAGAGCCATTTTTTATAGGTTTTTGGAGGGCCCTGGTGGGGAGCTCATACAAGTCCCTGCTTTCCAGCCGCCATCTTCGCTCTTTGATAATTTTGACTGCAGAGAGTGGGATTGCTGGCATGAACAACCTTAAAGGTTGCTTTGAATTTAGGTGAATGTTACTTTTTTTAGAGGTGGATTAAACCACATGATATACTTATATCTTATCAGTTGCATCAATGGAAAATCTCATTTTCTAAGCAAATTTTTTTACTTTGAAGTCAAGCCAATTTCTAATTAAAATATGAGAATTTCTTCCCCCATCTTTGTACTTCAACTTACAATAGTAAAGGAATGAGTAAGTATGGGTTTTTTTTAAAGAAATAGATTAATCACTTTTCTAGTATCACCCTAAAATTCTTACTTCCCTCTTAGTTCTAAGGAAAAATTTTTTGGCTCCATCTTCCTGAGGTTATATTCAAGGACCTCTGTCTTGCCTCAGACAAGAAATGAGTAAAACATATTCAGGTGGTACTCCTCTAAAATAAAGTATATCCAGATAAATGCTTGGACCACTGTAGAATACTGTTAGTCAATATGAAGTTAGAAACACATTTTCTTTGAAATTCTTTTCAAATTATTCACTTTTACAGTCATCCCAGTGTCAATATGGAAAAAAGCCATGCACTGATAGTTGTAGAAAGTTATTACATATACTTTTTTAAAGAAGCTTTAATTATATTTTATTGATAACTTTGTTTTTACAACATTCTTTTCTGACTATAAACTTCTAGTGGGCCATCCCTGTAATAAAAATTTTAAAAAGAAAGTGGAAGGAAAGGAATCTAGCAAACCTAATCATAATATTGACCAATATCCACATCCCGCATCAAAGGGTGCTTGGTCATGTCCCTCTTATATTAAAGAAGATAGAGTGTGTATAGGCAAAGAAATTATGTTTCTAGGTATTTTTGTTTTATTTAGATGAACACTTATTTTTTAATGTACTAAACCAGACTTTTTTTTGTCTATCTGGTTCATATTTTTCACAGCTCTTCCTGTATTTATCATTAATTATGCCTCAATGTTTTCACCATGTTTTATTCTAGAACAGAAGGGATTGATGCAGTTTTTATTCACATAAAACTTTCTTTTAAGCATGACCAATGCCCAGAAACCCAAATCCCATTTCCTTCTGATTGACAGAAACAGAGGATAGCCTCCCTGGAAATCTCAAATACTTGGGCCAACCCCAAAATGATTCTTGGGCAGGCCCGAGGAAGTTTCCTTGAACCCCAAGGAACTGCCACGTGGGTATATGTCCTCCTTCCCTACCTATACATCCAAGATATCCATAGAAGTTGCAGCCTGGGTGTACTGTTCTAAAAGTGAGGTCCAGGCACCTGCCTCAATGCTCCTGCATATCCCACCTGACCAAGACACATGTATATGTCTTTGGTCACCAGGAGGCAGTGCCACAGCATCAAGACCCTCTTTCTCCCGATCTTGGTACCTACATTCCAGGGCTCACAGAGAGGGGCATTAGGGAGGGTGCTCTCAGTAAACCAGCCTCCAAGACAAGAAAATTCCTAAGATACCAAGGTGGGAAAGAGAGAACTTGGATGACATCATACTACATTATCATAGTATAAAATCTCTGAAATACCAAATTTTAAGCTTTTCAAGTCTGAATTTTGGCCACTCAGGAGCATGTCTCCTAAATTGCAATATTTTTCCTATATTCATCCTCTGATATTATCCCTCATGTCCTTTTTTGTGGTAACAGGTTAACAAAGTTAGGTGGGATTTAAGGTATGAATGGAGTCTAGATTTTGAAGGGGCAATGGGTAAAGATGGGTATAATAGAATTTCAAATAAGAAATGGCAGACCTGGAAGTAAGTAAGATCATATGCTGAGGATGGTACAATTTATAATTTAAGATGAGGACAAAGTGCTCAAACTATAAGTCAAAGGAAGAAAAGAGAGGTGCCCATTTAAATTGCTTTGAAAGACTTCAGCAGTTACTTTATCTGATGACTAGGCTGCTAAGAAAAGAATCTATGAAATTAAAAATTATGCAAGACTGTAATTAACATTCTCAGTCATGCAGAAAACAATTTTTATTAGAGATGCCCTGTAAATGGTTATTAGTAGAGTTTTCTAACCTTTAGAAATATGTATAGAATTCTTCTAGTATCCAGGTTAATGAAAGCAAGCAGCATGTTATCTCTTGAAAGTTCACTCTGTTTCATTTTTATGTCCACAATACCCACTCATGTCTAGACAGATGAACTGAATTATGGGGTCACATCCTTGGATTCACTCACGCAGCAGCTGAGACTGTTAATAGGCAGACTTGAAAGAGGAAAGATTCAAACTACTGCAAATTGGGAAGTTAGTGATATGGCAGACACATTGTCATAAAGTTTCACCTTTTTTATTAGAGGTACTTTTTGGACCTCCAATACAATCTAGGGTGTAGTTAGAAGAAGAGAGAGAATCTACAGATAAAATAAGGGACAATAAGTAGTAGAAGGCTGGGACCTTTTTATATCTCCCCTGAATATAGACTATTTAGTAGAGACCCTAGACCACAACAAGAGATCGCTGGCTCTGCCATTTGTCTCTTCTGTTCCAAGCTCTCTTGGGTTTCTGATTCTTGGGCAGCAGCCGGTGTCTGCTGCTTCAGTGTGGATCAGAGTCATCTCTCACTTACTTTCTTGATCCCAACACAAGGAACCCCATGCATGATGCTGTCAGTATTTCTTTGGATGATGGGAATTACAGTTCTCCAGCTCCATGGAAAATGCTTTGGAATTGTAATCAAGATGGCCTCCATTCAAGTCTCCTCTCTAGTCTTTCCCACTGGACAAGTTATTTAAAATTTAGTGCCTCACTTTCCTTATGACAATAATCATATTACCTTCCTACAGGGTGGCTGTGAAGAAAATACCTTATATCACTGTATATTTATATAGATACTTGATGTAGCTATAGATAGTTGTATGAAGTTATTTAGACATGTTATCTTTTTTTTTTCTAAATTGCCCTAAAGCATTTGATTAATAAATTGTTGCCAGAGGTAAATATCAGTCTGACTATACTTCTTATGACTCGTATTTTCACCTTCTTTAAAAATAACAGTGGCTTTTGCCCTTCTCCAGTTTGCTGATGTAGTTAAGCAGCTGCATCTAATCTCATGTCAGTCACTTACTAGCTGTGTAACCCTGGGCAAATCATTTAATTCATCTGAGCTTCTGTTCCCTCATCTTAAAATGGGGATAATAATAGTACCGACCTCAAAAAGTTGTTAGGAGGATCAGATTAGATAAGAATGTATTTAAAGCACTTTGCAGATTTTATTTAGCTCTTCAAATGCAAGCTTTCATTTGCCTTCAGAATGTCTAGTTGTGGAATTCTAATTTTTCTGTAGATTTTCTTAAAGTCCAGGCTTCATGCTATCTATTCATCTCCACTTTTTTTCTTTTATTACCAACTCCAATGTAATGCAGTTACTTTCCTCCACGGTTGTTCCCATTTCTGCATCTCTAGATAATTTTTCCTACATTGGTCAGGATTTTTAAGAGTGGCTACTGTTTTTCTTGTTGCTTTCTTAATCAGGTGAAAAATGAAATTGTCATTAACCCTACTCTCTCTCTCTGTCTCTCTCTCATATATAATCTATCTCTGTCTGTCTCTCTGTCTCTATATATAAAATCTGTCTCTCTGCTTCGCGCTCTCTCTCTCTGTCTCTCTCTCTCACTCTTTCTCTCTCAGAAATACTATATTTTATCCATGAAATTAAAGCTTCAGTCTTGGCAGATTATCTCCTAGTCACTGTAAAGCTCACCAGTAAATATATATTTCATAAAGTATACCAAAAGAAATGGGAAGAACTTCAATGTTATTAAATTTACCCTTCTTCAACAAAATTTCATCTTCTTTTAACTAGGTCTACTCATGTCCCTTTTTGCCTAGTTCTTTAAATTTGTTTTGCTTCAAATTTAAATCACAGTAAAAATTACCAGCAATAGAATCTTTTAAATTACACAGTAAGTTGAACACAGCTATAATTCGGGTTACAGTCAACACAGCAGAAGTCAAGATGTGTGATGTTTCTCTTCAACCAGACATTGCAGATGCATAGTCTCACACTAGGGGGTTGATTAACACCAGAAATGAAATAGTCAACAAAGAATTCTCATTTTATTTTCAAACTCTTTTTTCTTCAAATGAGCCATTATCTTTGTAAGGAAAATAGTCATAATATAGTCAGTAACATCTATTGCATCCCTGTTACGTGTAGGGAACTACATTGGATACTTTGGTAAAGTAGAAAGTAAGGTCCTCCTATTTACAGAATTGACAGGTAAATAGAAATAAAAAACACCAATACAAGAATTAAAGCCTATGTACTACCCACTATGTCTATGCAGAGATAAATATATGCAGATATTTTTCACTGAAGAAAACAAGACTACCATGACCCTTTTCTGCTAGATTTACTGTTTATGACCAGAAAATAGAAGGAAAAGTTTCTTCATTGTTAAAATGGAAAAACTGTGAATAATTTGTTTGAAAGATAGAAACAGAAACATATGAGAATGTCTCTGTAACTTCTTTTTCTACATGCCCCCTGAGATATCTGGGGATAAATATGACCGGTCTGGAGGTTTTCTCCTTCATGATTACTTTTGTCTTTTTTTTCCCTTTGATGGTTTGTAAAAAGTTAATGGCTTATCCTAAGTTATATAATTTTCTTTTTTTGAAAAAATAGATAATCTAAATGAAATGTTATATAGTTTCATATATTGTCATTTTAATTCTCATTTATATGTATTTGTATATTTAATGTTTATTTTTGCTGAAGGCTACTAAGTTTGTAATAATTTTTAAATAGTTAGAAAATTCTGATAAATAGGCCATGTTGTAGAGTGGAAAGACAATTGAATTTGAATTCAGAAGACCTGGGATGAAGTTTATCACACTTCCTCTAATGAGTTGGGAGATCTTAGGCAAATTACTTAACCTTTCTGGGCCTTAGTTTCTTCATCTTTAAGATGAGCATAATAATACCTACTTTGACAACTTCAGAGTTGCTAAATCACTTTTTAAATCTTAATGTTCTAAATGTAAGGTGTTATTATTATTCTTTACTTCAAAAATAATTAAGAAACTTGTAATATATTCTTTAAGGTTTTGTTTTTAGTAGATTCTTATTTTGGTTGAAGGAGTCTGATAATTTTCTTTGCATTAAATGAAATTCAATAGTGAAGTCATCACACAAAAATGAAAAAAAATAACTAGTACTGAGGACAGTTCATAAGGATATAAATCCACGTAAGCAATTTGCATATTATTTTAGATGTTTATCTTGTATATTTTATTTATTCAGTGTTCATATAAAATAGGAACTTTTGTATCTTGAATACAGTGGGCTTGTAGTTTACTCTGAAGGACCTTTGAACCTGGATCGTAAGGCAGAAGATATGTCTGAGCTGTTTAGACCCTTCCACACTTTGCTAAGAAAAATAAGGCAAGTAGTAATTGACTCCTCTTTCCTCAAGTTATAATTTTCTTCCCCTGAAGTGAGAATGTGTGAAATTATAGAATAAATCAAAGAGGGTACAAAAATGGCTTATGCTTACAATTTCTTCATCATTTCCTTTTTCTTTTTTCTTCACATATGCCATTTTGTGAACCCAGCTGTTACTTCCAACTGTCTATCTTAACTGGCATTTTCAAATTTTCTTCTGTGTTGTTATTAGCATTTTATTTGCTTTTTGCTTCTGTTCAAATATTAACTTGCATTTTTTGAAGGAAATAGAGAAATTAGTCTCTGAAATAAATTTTCATTTTTCTGTGAATTGTATAACCATTTTATCCCAGTAATACCCTGCATATTTTATTAACAGAAAAGAGAGACACATTATAGCATCTTAAAAAAGTATCGACTTCCTTAAGGGCAGTGTTTACATGTAGGAAAAAAAGCATACTATTTCATTTATCAAATATATGTTATTTTATATTTTTCCATAGTCCAAGAATGACCTATATATTGTATTATTGTGAATAAATGCCTCTAACTTACCTTCAGATCTTTGTTGATGACCTACTTATTATGTTTTTACATTGATTGGTAATTAAAAGTCAAGAAGACTTTTTTATCTGATTTTAAGTTACTTCATCAATGCTAAAGTCAGTCACTTTTTTAATATGTTGCTTGCACTGGCAATTTTGCATCATAGAAGCTATAAGCAGCTTCTATTCTAAGATTTACTGTTATTTATTTGATAGCTTTTACTTTACAAACAAGCCTTCTTTATGTTAAACATTTAATTGATCTCTTTTCCTTCTATTTCTAAGCTATTTCTAATGCTTGCTATCCATCAAACCTAGAAGTTAAACTGTAATCTATGCCTTGAATTTGATTTTCTGAGAATTATTCCAAGTGCATTAAAAAGGGGTCTATGACTAGTGAAACTGAAATAGTCATTTAATTATTTAAATGTTTAAAAGTTGCCAATTGAATTGTTTATTCCATAGTTTGCTTATAACTAGTGTTAAGTAAAATGGATTGACTTTTGCTCTATTTTCCCCTTTTAATTGTTGCTGCTCTATTTTTTCATTAAATTTAATTATGGGATTATATGAAGTTATTCAGAGTGCCTCAAACTTTCAGTTTTGCCTTGATGGTTTCAGCAATATAATTAGTATGAAATTTATCATTAAGTCCAATGTTACATTGTACCTTATTTCACTGTACAGTTCTTGAATCTTTTCTTGAGCTTCCAGATCATTAAAGTTGATATTATTTATTTTACTGTAAGCTTCTAACATTTAACTTGCGAGTACAATGCTTATAGCACTACATACATGTACAATTTAATAAGAACCATTTAATAATGAAGGCCACATGCCGACAATGTCTAGTGCAGTAGCAGCTTGACTGGATAAACATTTATTTTGAAAAAGCCTTTTCTCTTATAGAGCTTGCTGTATAATGATTTTGGGGTAATCTAAACACAGCCAGGTTTCTTATTCTTTTGAGCTAGTAACTGATAATTTCACCACCTTACTGTTGCTTCTTTCATGGAAAAAAAACAAAATAAACTAATCACATGATTCAGAAATAGCTAATTATACACAGTGAAGAAAATGATGAATTTTTTAGCCATAGAAACAGAGCACCTAATTACAAATTGTAATAATAGTAACAATGACAGTTGCCACAGAATCTCAGAGTTGTGAGGAGCTTTAAAGGCCATCCTGTACCTGAACAAAAATCCTCTCTTACAACAAGTCTGAAAAGTCTTTTTTTAACTTTTGTTTGGAGACCACTAATGAGGAGAGAACTCACTGCCTACCAAGTCAGCCCATTCAGTTTTTTGGGGAAAAAGAGGTATTTACTCCCATTTCTTCTCCTTCACCCCTTTGCAGTCTGGCTTCTGAGGTCTTCGCTCTCCTGCAGCTGCTCTCTCCAGTTATCATTGACCCCCAAACTTGATGGCATTTTCTTAATCCTTATCATTCTTTACCTCTTAGTAACATTTGACTACTTTCCCCTGGACTTTCTCCTCTCTCTTCTGGGGATTCTTTCTTGGTTTTCCTTCTACCTGTCTGATTTCTTTTTTTCAACCTCTTTTCCTAGATCATCCTCAGGTGTGCCCTGAGGCTCTTTTCTTTTTGTACACACTTTCTAAGTGACCTCATTAACTGTCACAGTTTCAGTTATTATATCTGTACAAATGACGTTCAGATCTATATACCCAGCCCTAAATTTCCTTCTGAACTCTGATCCCCCATCACCTAACCCTATTGAACGTTTTGAACTGGATGTCCTTCCCACAGGCATTCAAACTCAGCATATCCGAAAAAAGAACTGTCTTTCTCCACCCCCACAAAAAACTTCACCCCTTTTTTTGAACTTTACAGTTTCCGCCAAAGATTTAAACGTCCTTCCAGTCATGCACTTTTACTCTGGTATAATCATTCTCAAATCCTGATTCTTCCTCACCCTACATATCTAATCAGTTTGCTATTCTTGTCATTTCTGTCTCCCCAACATCTTACGCATCTATCACAGCCCAAGTAGCAGCAGCAAGTACCAAATCATGAGTGCAGTGTGGGGACTAGACCCTACTGCCCCTGCCTGGCCCAGTGTTCTTGACCCAAGCTAATTCTAGGCATATAGACAGAGACTGACCATATGATGTCACTGGCATCAAGAATTTACTTTTCCTTTTGATCATTTATGCATTTTTATTTTCAGTTTTTAGTAAGCACATTCCTTAAAATGGGGAGAAAATTTGTGATTCAAACTCTTGTGAAAATCAATGCCGAAAACTAAATAAATTAAATTTAAAAAAATATAAAAAAAAACATTCCTTAGCTTGAGAAATTAACTTTTAAAAAATCAAGAATTTAAGAAAAAACCTTGGTATGGTGAAGAAAGCCCTGGAGTTGTAGTCAGGGGACTTCAGTTTGCTTCCTCTGTGAATCTGAGCAAGTGTGCCTCTTTCGACTCAACTCTCCTCCAAGAACACAGAGATAAGAATGTTGAACTTCTCTTAGCACCAAAGAAGACTCCCTAATTTTTAAGACAGAGATACTGTCCACTTGGACAGAGTTCTGGCTTTGTTTTCCCTTCTCTCCTTAAGCTTGGATTTCAGCTTGTCCTTAGCACCTCTTCTATCACGCAAAAAACTTCCAACAAAACCTACTCTTTAGCTAGCATGGTGACGCTGGTAACATCATCTTGCCAATTCCTCTTCCTGGGTCATTCTGTGAAGCATCTTTCAGTAGCAATCTCTGACAAGCAGCTTCCAGTCCAACAAGGAGAGCTATAGTAACAGTTTTACTGATGAGGAAATCTGTGACTGGAAAAGAAGCTTCTTAGAAGGATAACCAACCAAAGAAATGTTAAGATGAAACAACAGGTGAATACAATGTCTTCGTCTCTCCTTTTGAAGCTAGGCATACTGCTGCCTTTCTCTGTGGCTTTGAGACCTTAATAGATGACTTCACACCTATTCACATCTTTAAACAGACTTAGCAACTCAGTCTGGAATGGCAACAAAGCCACCAAAGTCTGCTGTTTTAAATAGAAGTGTTGCTGTGATCCTGAAAATAAGCTGAGGTTTGGAGCGAGGTTCCAGGCAATTGGCCAGAAGATCTCTGTATTCCCAGCTCCTGTTCAGCATCTCACAATACCAGTTTCATTTTCCTGTGTTTAGAGCTTAGCACCTTAGCATGAAGAGATACCTCTTCCCCCATCTCCAGGTCAACCTGGCAATTTTCCATTAAATTCATTTCAAAAGTTGTGGTATAAAGAAATATATAAAAGTCTGGGTCACAAACTACAAAGACTATGTACCATGCTGCCCTAGAAAATTATTCTAGAAATAACCAGATTCTTTCTTTCCTTTGAATACATTACTTATACTTTCTATTGTAATTTTTGATTTCTAATCCACCAGTTCACCTCTATCATATCCTTAAACTAAACTCACCTCTAAGAAATCTTCTTAGAGTAATTCTACCCTAAAATTAATCTTTCCTTGACTTTTAATCACTTTTGCACTTAAATTTTCAGTTTTTAATAAGGGCATCCCTTAGCTTAAGAAATTAACTTTTGAAAAATTATTAATTTAAGACACAACCTTGATGTAGTAAAAAGAGCACTGGACTTGTAGTCAGAGGACCTGAATTCACTACCACTTTGAAATTGGGCATGGCAGTTCTCCTTTCTGAACCTCAGTTGAATCGCCTATAAAATGAAGAGTTGGAATAAATGTTCTTTTAATTTTTTTTGTTTTTAAAAAATATATTTATTTTACTTATTTTTTGTTGGATTTTGAGTTCCAAGCTATCTCCCTGTCTCCCTGCTTCCCAGCTCTGCACTAGAGAAGGTCAACTTTTGATACAAATATTTTTGTGAAATCATGTGATATGTGCTTCCACATATCGACTTTTTTCCTCTGGAGGTGGATAGCATCTGCTCTTGAAACTCCTTTGTAGTTGACTTGAATATTCATGTTACTCAGAATAACTTAGTCATGAACAATATTGTTGTTACTATACACAATGTGCTCTTGGTTCTGCTAGTTTCACTCTTCATTATTTCATATAAGTCTTTCCACATTTTTCTAAAATCAATGTGCTCATCCTTTCTTACAGTAGCACAGTAGTATTCCATAAGTTTTGTCTTACTATAAAGTCTCTGGTCTACAAATAAATAATAGTGATAATATTTATTGATATGTGTTTGGTGTAATTATAATTTGAAAGAATGTGTATTTGCTGAGGGCAGTAATGCCAAAGTTAGATAATCTCTGATGACTGGGTAACCTGTTGTTATGTCAGTGTTTGGATAGATCTGTGGTTTCATCGATGTGGATATACCCTCCAGTGAAGGTTACAGTCCTTGCTCTTATCTTCTTAAAAATCTTCTGGGGTTCTATCTAACATTCTGAGGACTTTCCTCTAGATTTCTCCTATTTCATTAAATTCCATTTTTTTTTCTTGAAAAATTATACTCCATTTTGCTGGGTAGATTTTTCTTGGTTGTCATCAAAGCTCCTTTGCCTGTTGGAATATCATGTTCCAAACTGTCTGTTCCTTTATTGTGGTAGCTTCTAAAACTTATATGATCCTGAAACTTATGTGGCTCTGTAACATTTGCATGGTTTCTTTCTGGCTGCTTTCAATCTTTTTACCTTGACCTGGGAGCTCTGAAATTTGCTATAATCTTCCTGGCCATTTTCATTTGGGGATCTCTTGTAGGAAGTGATCATTGGATTCTTTCAATTTCCATTTTGCTCTCTGTTTCTAAAATATATGGGCAGTTTTCCTTCATAAATTCTTGAAATATGATATTTAGACTATTTTTTAATCAGGGCTTCCAGGTAGTCTAATAATTCTTAAATTATCTGTCATCAATCTATTTTCTAAGTCAGTTGCCTTTTTTTTCTTTTTTGTCAATTGTTTTTCTGATGAGATATTTCACATATTGTTTATTTCTTTTGACTATGTTTTATTGTTTCTTGATGTCTTGTAGAATCATTAGGTTCCACCTGAAGAGCTTTCATTTTTACAGAATTATTTTCTTTAATGAGAATCTCTACCTCTTTTTCCATTTGACATATTCTGCTTTTTTAGGAATTATTTTCTTCAGTACTGTTTGTGCCTTTTTTTTAACCAAATTATCTCTCTTTAGATAATTTTCTTGCGTTGCATCTTTGAAAAGAGATACTTAGGCCAGATCTTTTAGTGATTATAGATCTCATTTAGGAAGCTCTGCAGTGTTCTGGGTACCATCTGCAAATAGGAACATGTCAAGGATCTCACCGTGTATAGAGAATCCTCTCTTTTACTTTGATTCGGAGTTAATTATCTTCCATGATGGTGGCAAACACGTTTGACAGGCATATATTTTCCTGGTTCAAGTTTCACATGATAATAATAATCAGAGGGTCATTGAACAAAACTATCTCTCTTATGTATTGTTTGAGAAATCATAAATTTTACAAATGCATAAGAAACACCTTGTTGAAGGAGAGCTTTTAACACAGTATTTGCTCTACTAATTCAAATGCTTTTGGTTTTTATGGTCAACAAAGACAAGCCCTTTAAGCCCTTATATTTGCTGTACTCTTCTGTCATTTGTATGACTGCAAAAATGTGGTCTGCTATAGAACATTGTTTACAAAAACCTGTCGGGGGTGGGGTGGGCAGAGTCAAGATTGCAGCTGGAAAGCAGGGACTTGCTTAAGCTTTCCCCCAAATCCCTCCAAATACCTGTAAAAAATGGCTCTGGACAAATTCTAGAGCTGCAGGACCCACAAAATAGCAGAGGGAAACAGGTCTCCAGCCCAGGAGAGCCTGGATGGTCACCAGGAAGGGTCTATTGCACAGTGCTGGGAGCTAAGTGCGGCCCAGCATGGGCTGCGCCAGGACAGACTAGAGCTGGAGTCAGCCAGCCGGAGCCAACCTTAGGGCCATGAATCATTGAGCTATGGCAGTTACCAGACTTCTCAACCCACAAACGCCAAAGAGCAGGTTAATGGGAAACTGCAGGATTCAGTTCAGCAGTCCAGCCCCATCCCTGGGGGTGGCAGAGGTGGTGCAGCAGTGGCATCAGCAGGAAGCTGCTGAGGCTGCGTCCAGAGCTCCAGCATCAGCTGCTTCCTGAGTCCCTGGCTCACACAGTGGGAGGAATCTAGCAGACGATCAGAGCAGGAATGCAAGAAGCGCTTTGTGGGCACAAAGGTAGTTTCTCTTGCTATGCCCTGCTTGGATCTGGACTGCAGTCCAGGCTGGCAGTTCTTGGGGGAGGAGGAGTGCTGCTGTGACATAGCCTGCAGTGACGATGGAGTAGAAGTAGCTCTGAAAACGGGAGCACTTGGATCCTAAAGCTTGGGACAAAGTACTCTCTACAAGCAGTCATACCCTGACAAAAAGCTCAAGGGTCAAGTAGTTGGCTGGGAACATGAACAGGCAGCAAAAATGAACTCAGACTCTAACTCAAACTCTAGATTCCTTTTTTGGTAACAAAGAAAATCAAATCATACAGCCAGAAGAAGTCAACAAAGTCAAAGAGCCTACATCAAAAGACTCCAAGAAAAATATGAATTGCTCTCAGGCCATGGAAGACCTCAAAAAACATTTGGAAAAGCAAGTTAGAGAAGTAGAGGAAAAATTGGGAAGAGATATGAGAGTGATACAAGAAAATCATGAAAAACAAG